>BMAC01000045.1:1539402-1551493 GCA_014905375.1 Phtheirospermum japonicum | reverse complement strand
TGAACAAAGAAGAACTTCTTTTTCCAGGACTTATGAGAGGTAGGAAGACCTGATAAAAAATGGACGTCTGATCGTCCAGATAAGTAGAAAAAATCGGAGGAGCTCTTTGCTTGGAATAAAGAGAAGAAAAGCTGAGCTGTAGGGGTAATTCGGGCATATTGTGCGGCCAGATGAAATCCGGCCATAACGCGAAAGGCGTTGGGTAGGAATTGTTGTACTGGGATATGGTACAGCCTAGAGATAGCCTGGATGAAGGGATGGACAGGCAGGCTTAACCTCACGTAGAACTGGTCTACATAGAAAGTGAGATGACCGGCGGGAGGTGATGACGCCCCCTCGCCGGGTGCCGGATTAGTGAAGGAGAACATGTCGGAAATAGGGAATTTCGCGCGGATTTCTTTGAGGGTCCTATTGCTAACTATTGAGGATAGGTTTTCAGGAGGAGGAGGAGGTAGGATCACCGGTGGGCCCCTCCCTGGAGCCGTCGCGTAAGAATCGGTGGAGGAAAGGTTCACGATGGAGGTAGAGTTCACCGGAGTTGCCCCTGACGAACTCTCCCTGACGGAGCTGGTTCGGGAAGAATAAATTGACATAATTAAAGAAGTGGGTGAAGAAAGAAAGAATACCTGGTAATAATTGCTTGAGAGATTAGAAGAAGATTACTGGAGGAGCAAAAATCGCCAAAATATTGCAGGAGAAAAAGGGAGGAAGCCTTTAGGGGGTTTCTGAGAAATAGAAATAAAAAATGAAGGAGAAAAGGTATTTGGAGGGACAGAAGGAAGGCGGATCAATTTAAAAAACGAAAATCAAGGAAAAAGCGGGATCTGATGGGATCCTCACATTTAATGCGGACAGAGGAACAGTATCCTAGGCAGTGAGCTGGAACGCTAACCGTCCTGGAGTGGGACCCGTGCCGCTGACCAATCAGGTACAGTACCTGGAAAGACGTGTGGTTATGGAAACCGTTTGGGGAATATAGGCCGACACCACTAATGCCAATAATTAGGGCTGTTTAGCAGGCGGATATCTCGGGATTCCCCAGTAAGAGAAGTCATAAAAACAAAATGACCTCATTTATTTCGAAAGAGCTTGGGGATATTACCGATCTACCCCAACTGTTTGGGGGGAGGAGTTGATAGGGCAACATATATGCCAGACCTGGTTTGGGGTAGCTCTGACACAGAATAGCTCTGTCTCTATGAAAGATCTAATTAGCCCTCCCGATAAAACAGAATGTTAGGAAGAGGTGGTTATCGCTTGAGATCCCTGACTTAGCCATCTTGAAGGGTACTAAAAGTTTGGAGATTATACCAAGCTMAAGTCCCAGGGATTGAAGRTTAACCTGGRCTGGGTAAAAGACCTGGTTGAGTCCCCTGAGGAATAGAGCTCTTCCTCATTATTAGCAAGAGCTGACCTGTTGAACAGCGGGGACAAGAGGAAAGAAGAGCCGAGATATTATGGACTGGGTCAGATTGAGAGAAGGAAATAAGGAAGACCTGGGACAGGGGACACCTGTTTCCCAGATTTCCAACGAAGAGACAAGTGGGACCACTTGTCAGAATTTGTTGCGTAACGACCCTTGATTCGCGGCATGTGTTCCTGAGATCCCGGCTGGGGTCCCCGTCAGGAGAAACTATAAATATCTCATCCCCAAGGCTGAGAGAGGTATGTCATTCTATTGAGCATTCTTGCTTTCTCTCTGAAAAACACCTCAAACGCTTACTGACTTAAGCATCAGAGAGTTTTCCAACGGAAAATCACCGGTGGTCCTTTCTAACTTGTGTTTGTGGTGCAGATCAGGCGGGTGTTCAAGGTTTTATGCGTTCTCAAACGTTGGCCATTTTTGGGCTGAAACAACCACGTCGCTTCGTCAAGGTTCCAATCAATATCAATATACACAACTGAAATCAACCACAAGCAAGTATACAAAAACTTACTAACCAAACCAAGGACAAACCCCCCCACACTTAAACCATATAATGTCCACATTGTATAAAAAAAAGAAAAATTCAGCAAAGTATGGTAAAAGGTAAGAGAAAGAGAAACACGTCCCTGAATTCGCGCTTGTGGTGAAGAGCGGTGGTGAAAATCATCCAATGGGACTTAATAAAGAAAGGGACCTGAAAACACACAAAAACACATAAAAACATATAAAGTTAAAAGGAACTTGGGTTCCCTCCCAAGAAGCGCTTTATTTAACGTCTCTAGCTTGACGACGTCCACGTTCGATGTCATCCCGGGTCTAGAAATAGATGACGGTCGTGCCACGCCTTGGTATTCTCTAAAAGCAAGAATTGGCGATGATAATCACCAAGGCGAGCATAAAAAGCACAACCCGAGATACAGAACACTCTAAATAACTTCGGAGGTCGGAACCGCGAGTAATCGATCACCTCGAATATATCAAAAAATAATGGGCACACGGGGGTGATCCTCGATCAAAGGAAGACTTAGAAAATCTTTCGAGCACCTGAAACGTCTATCAACCAACCCGTGCTCTGTCATTCCCTTGATCACCGCCTCAACGCCCTCAAAGTCATGAAAAGTCAGATTTGGACTTAAAAGAGGGAAAACGAGATCCTTCTCAACTATCTCATCAAACACCTCCTTCTCATGTTCGTACAAAGAATCAAGCGGCACGGCATGAGATTCAATAAATTCACCCGAAGACAACTCTCCCACACAGTCATGTATATAATCCTCAAAAATCACGAGAGATACAATGCTAACTTCCACCTCTTTCTTCTCACCCAAAAATCTCACATCTTCACACACCTTGTTCAAAACATCATCAAAGCTGGAATTGCCATCAACAAAGGTGTGATTTTTCATATCAAAGACGGGCAACTCCTCATAACAAGGTTGATCTACCTCGTACACCTTGTTGTCGAATTGCTCTAATTGAATATCGAGGCGTTCTATGCGTTCATCCATACGTTCTATGCGTACATCCATACGTCTAGTCGCTTCCACAATCTCGGCTAAAAAATCTTGAGAAACAGTGACGGAATGATCGCCGCTCGAAATATACGCATTGGATGTGGGTGGAGTGTAACCGTCGTAGCTCAAAAAATGGAAATATGGAAAAGTAGGAGCATACGAGTTCGCGTTCGGATAAGGCAGGGCAAATTGAGCATAAGAGTCGTCAAGACCCGGATCATAATACCCATAAGAATCTATGCTCGGATTACAGCAATTTGAAGGACATGGGCCGAGATAGTCAAAATCATGGGCCTATTCTTGACCGCTCGGAGCATACAGGTCATAATACGATGGAGGGACTTGACAATCGTAAGTTAGAGCGCAAATGTCATCATATGGCGAACTAACTTGATATTCCGCCATCTTCAATCAAAAATCTCAAATCGTCGAAGAATCGGCTACAAGCACAATACTCAACAAACGAGATTAAGCATACCAAAAATCACAAAAATAAACAAAAACAAAATTCAACAACAAACACCAACACAAACAAACAAATAAAAGCAAACACCAAAAAATCGTAACCTTTAGCCTTCCCCGGCAACGGCGCCAAATTTTGAATCGAACTTTTTCGCGTTTAAAATAATGAAAAGCTCATCCGCAAGAGAACGGAGCTATTGTATGCGATAAGTTGACTCGAGTTGAATCACAAGGAAGACTAATCGGAAACTATTCCGGTGTTCGATTTTACGTACGTAGAAACAGAAAATAAAAACTAAACTAAACTATACTAAACACTCGATCAAATAAAGTTTGAGGTGTTCTAACATCTACGAGCAATAAAATAAAAAGCTTTTAAAAAAAACGATTATGAAAACAAGGGTCTAGTGTGCCGGAATCGTCTCCACGATCGGGGTTGTCAATCCCGATGGTTCAAAACGACCATAGGTACACTAGACCGACAAACTTATCCCAAAACAAACATCATCATGATCAAATTCATAATAACAACGCAAGCATGACCACAACCGATAATACAACAAACAACTAATCTAACGAGAACTAACAACTAAACTACTAAAGCCAATAACATACATTAAAAACTAGGAAAAAAAATAAAAGGTTTATACTAAATTAGCAAAAGCAAAGTACATAACAACATCAAAGCAAAGATTATTAAAGCCAAATACACAAAGCAAATAAAAGTTCAGAAAACTTATAATCTTCGAGCGATCTTCAGCGACGAGAAACGACCTTGAACATCGGACGGCATGGAAATGACGAACTACGAATTATTAAATGCTAATCTTGCTCGAATGGAAGGGTGGCATGAACCGAGGGTGCTCTGTATCGTTCTGGACCTTTCCCCCTCGTCCCATCCCTGGAAAAACGAAGAAACCACCGACTTTATATAGAATTTCAAAAATAACCGCTCAAACTGCCGGAGCGTCGACGGTGCGTCAGTCGACGCGAGCTAGGCTGCACGCGTTGACCAGGCAGTGCGTCGACTGACGGGCCTAGGATCGACGCTTCAGAACATTTGCGTCGACGGTGCGTCAGTCGATGCGGGCGTAGCGTCGACAGTGCGTCGACGGTGCGTTAGTCGACGCACCTGCATGGCTTCGGCTCGTCGCTCGTCCCGTTTTCCTCATTTTGAGCTGAGATATTAACATTAAACAAAGTTAGATTATTTCATACAAAATAAAGTAAAAACACATTAAACACCATAAGAAACGAAAAACATAAAAAAGGAAGAAAAACGATAAAAAGATAAACTTAAAACACATAAAAGCACACAACATACGACGCAAAAACACACGAAAATCACATACAAATATGTACAAATCACCATCCCCGCTGAACAAGAAACTCGGGCTTTCGACTCCCATTCCCACGACTCCTCCCGATCATTTTATAGGAATTCAAGGGAGTGTTCTTACCACTCATGGGCACGCCATGGGCCTACAACAAGGTACCGCACCCTTTCCTAACCCTTCTAATGCTTTCATTCCCAATACTCATGGCCATATGGGTTAAATTCCTAACATGGGAGGGCATGGTGCAAACCATATTGGGAATGGGATGTTTGGTACCAATTTTGGAAACATGGGAGGGCATGGTGCAAACCATGTTGCCAATGGCGGGAACGTCAATGGTCAACTCAACATGGGAGGGCATGGTTCAAACCATGTTGGGTATAGCAGCTCTATAAATCCGAATGGTCCGTATGGGGGCTATGGTGCTCCTACACAATTTCTGAACATGCAAGTTCCGATTCCCGGCCCGTATGGGGTTCTTCCCATTTACAACTTCAATTACACTCTGAACGTGAACTTGAATGGTAATGGTGGTGGTCTGGTTATGGAGGTGCCGATACTAATGTTCATGATGACACTCCCGATCCATATGCCTTGTTTGGGGGTATGAACCTTAATGCCCAATATACTCCTCTCGTCCTTGCTATGAAAGAGGTTGGCAAAGCCTTTGTGGGGGCGACTATTTCATCATGCGTATCTGAATCAAGCTTTTTTGGTTGCCTACTTATAAAAATGTGTCAAAAGTTCAATAGCCTGCCCGCAAGAGAACAGGGTCGCGCGTAGGTTGGCAATTTAACTGGAGTCGTCTCTCGAGGAACATACAATCGGAATCTTGAATATTTTGTTCAATGACAAGTAACGTAAACTAAAAGGGGGGGGGGGAGTTTGTGATTAATAACTACGAATTAAAACAGCAAGACTTAATTTTAAAAACTAATTTAATTATCTAAACCAAGATTAATTAACTAACTAATTAACTAATCAATAAATTAAAATAATTAATTATAAAACTAATTTTGAAACCCAGAAACAGAATAAATAACCTAAACTAGTAAACAGCATGCAGGAAATCGAAACTAACCAACTAAAAACTAATATTTCACTAACGGTTACTGAGAACTAACCGCTAACGGTTACTGCTAACGGTTACTGTAACCGTTAGCGTAACAGTTAACGAACAGAAACTTATTCAAACTGTAAACCTGCATGCATGAACTAATCTCAAACCAAAAGAATATCACACATCCAATATATAATATGAATTACTGAATTTAAACTGAAACTAATAAATTGAATACGCTCAACGGATTCAAACGAAGTACGAACATAAACTAACGAATATTCGAGACTTGAAAACTAAATAACAAAACTAAGAGAACTGATTAAAGGTTTAAGAGTACTTGTTTAATCTACTAGAAACTGAAAGTACTTCGGCTATTCCGAAGAGTAAACGCAGTAAAACGGATTTCTACGGATGAACGGCGTCAAACGGCTCGTGAAACCCTCATCGTCGTTGATTCTTGTTCCTCACGTTTCTGCTATTGTTTTCCGTCTCCAAACTCTAGGATTATGCTATGGAAATATTTTTAGGGTTCAACACACTTGCACACACCCAGAATTCGGATTAGTGATGGTATTTATAGAATTTTCCGTGACTTGGGCCACAAGCCTGTCTGCTGTTCCTGGGGCCCACTAATGGTTACCTGCTAACGGTTATGGTAACCGCTAGCAGTAACCGTTAACTGCTATTCTCATCTCTCCTGCTCGCTCCTAACGGTTATGGCTAATGGTTATGCTTGCAACTGTTAAGTGTAACCGTTAATTTCGAAAACTTGCTACTTTTCGCCGGAAAGCTCGGTCCTCATTTCTCGATTATTGTAATTTATCTCTAATGCGCTGAGCTCTACCGGTTACTTAGCTGTAAAGTGGACAATATCAAATAATCACTTATTTTGCATCAATTAGATCAGAACACGGTAAAATAAGCTGGGAGTCTAAATATACGGAATTAAGCTTAAATTATCCAACTTATACCAAAAACACTAATAAAAAGAAACTAAAATACTACTAAAAATAACCACAATTACGTATTAATCAACTACCCCACGCTTTATTTGTTTGTTCATCCTCAAAAAAACGTTAATTTCAAAGTGTAACTTAGAAAGAAAATAAGTTCGAGTAATGAGTCGTGCGTTGCTACATAGATAATTTTGAAAATATAGGCACTAGTCGCGCAATGTCAAACACTCCACCTTTATTACATTATCGCTTCAAAAACAATGTCATGCATCCTCTCAAAGGAAAATATATAGGGGTGATCACTCAAAGCACTCAAGCAGTTGCTGCATGGGAAGTATATACTCTCGAATCATACAGTTGCAAGTACAATAAATAAGCACCGAAATTCAATCTCTTCTCAACCGCAAATTAAGTGTGTTGTCAAAACTAAGAATCAGAAAAGGTCTTTTCGGGTTGTAATGTAAGGCTCTTTGGACGGGTATGAAATATTTAAGTCGTGTGGCTAACTCACGATCTAACGTGATCAATAAATCACCAAACCTATTCTAATCACGAAGCAATTTGCTTCACCTCGTTCAAAAATAAAAACCTCACTTAACACTCATAGCGTAGCCTTAAAATTTAAGCTATTTCTCATCTCGATATACTAAACCGACTTGAAGCACAAACCACTTAACACAATTGAAGCTCATAATTACGCTTCTTTACAAACATAACTCTTTTGCCTCTTAAATATTAGGCTTCATAAAAATAAACATTAAAATTCAAGCCTTTATTAGCGCGTAGGCAATTAATCAACACTATCCACCATCTCTTAATTTTTTATTTTTTTAATTTCCCCCTTTATTATTTTTTATGGGTTTTTTTTTTTTTTTTTGGATGGTGGTCCTAGATTATAAAATTTCATAAAAATCATAAATTCCTAACAAAATTTCCAAAACACTAATAACCAAGAAAAATAGCGAACTCCTACCCCACGCTTTTAATGGGTCAGTAGGGGTCGACTCAAAAAATAAAACCACTCATGGCTATAGGTATAGATTATTTGGCTATGATTGGCTCATTCGAAATTTATAGTGGCTAAAAATATATGTATATGGCCGGAATAGGGTTTTATATGTGCCTTAACCTCATTTTCAAAGTCAACTACACACAGCGGTATCAAAGAGATATCAAGACTGAAACTTATTCAAGTATATGCAAAGATGATAAACACTCAAGCTACTCACAGGCTTTTTGCATGAAAAAGTTTTGAATTGACGCTGCTTTTAAAAGTTTTGTGAAATCAATTACGTCCAAGTACCATTTTAGAATATATAAATAATAAATTTCGAAAAGTTTATGCACTTATGCACGCTCAAAAGACATGAACCTTGAATCACTCTTAGTTAACTTCGACAGGAAAACCATACAAACAAAATTCAGCGCGAAAATAGCTAATTAATCACAAATAATCATGTTTTAATAATTTCAAGTGACAAATCACAAATTCAAACATATAATAATAAGAATATCAATTGACTCGACCCCATCCCCCCTCTCTAAAAATATGGCAAACTCCTGGTTGCCATAAAGAAATTTAAAGTACATAGAGGTAAAGAAAACATCCCTGAATAAGCAATTGGGTCGAGTCGCGCCATTCCAAATTCGTGCAGCAACTCGTCGTTTGAGATCGTTGTGATATTGAACAAAACTTAACACAAGAAAATAAAGAAAACACAACTAACATGAAAAATAAAAGTCATAACATAAAAACGCCAAAGTTAAACATAAGTTAAGAAAAATAAAATAGAAAATACATCAAGCATTCGGAGGCATATGGTCATGCGGACCCTAAGGCATAAAATCCATCGGGTCAGCAGGCGGTGCTGGCGCTTGACCGTTCTGTCCATCTAACCGAAACTGCGCAAAGTCGGCCGTTAGCAAAGTCAGCATGCTCCCGTGAGCCTCGACGCTCGTGTATAACTGACCCATCCTCTCATGGACCGCTCTAGCCTGCTCCATGCCCAATCGTGCATCTGCCCTACCTGCCTCAATATCGTACTCCATGCCTGTGAGTCGATCGTAAACATTACTCCTAAACTCTCGAAACTCAGCCAGGAAGGCAGTGAAGTAAGGTGGAACCGCGGCATGCGCTCCACCAGCGTCTCTGTAAAACTGCGCAGGAGGGGGCTCTACCATCTGCTCGACAACATGCTCTACTCGGGGCTCGGCAGAAGGCCAAATCTCACGTACAGAGTCATCACTCTCGACAACTTGAGTCACCTCGTGACTCCTGCTACTCTCTCCATCCGGGTTCGCAGCAATCTCAGTTCCTGCAGTCGCCTTGTCGTCGGTTTCCTCGTCATCAATAAGTTCAGTCACTCGCTGCCTCACACCTCTCCGCTGTCCCGGTGCTCGGAATACTCGTCATGCTAACTCGAGAGGCTGCGGACCGTGACCAACATCGTCGACACTCGGCTAAACCCCATAGAACTCAGCGAGCTTCGTGATAAATAAACCATGAATCATCGGTGCTGCTCGCTCTTCTCCCATCTTTCGGACATTTCGTACACTCCGGATCATCAAAGGAAGAACCTGAACAGTTAAACCTCGAGTCATGCACCAAAGAGCGTATAACTCGTCCTTGTTGATCATCATTGGCTCCTCCTTCCCAATTACGCACCTAGTGAGAAATCGATAAGCAGCATAGAGGGCGTTGTCCTTAACCATCGTGAGGGGGTATTGAATCCTCCCCGCGTATCTCTCTGTAGTAATCTCCTCCCAAAAAGCGTGCTCATCGTAGCGGTGGTCTCACTCACGAAGTGTCGTACGACCGTGGATGTCAAGAAAAGCCTCGATGTCCATGCCATTCATATTATACTCCTCTCCATTAAATCAAAAATATAAATCCCGATTGGCCATGAGCTCAAAAGAAGTGTAAAACTCGAGCATCAACCGCTCGTAGGCCGGGGCTGTCAATCTCGCCCAATGGATACACTCAAGGTTCTTGATGTAGCCTACGAATCTCTCAGCAAAACGGTTCCCTCTGCTCGCCTGATTCATCCAATAGTTGATGTCTATAAAGACCGGGCATATGATCGTTCGACCTAGCAAACCAGGAAAGGGGCTCCAATTTCGTGGACTATGTTTCTACATGAGGGTGATTCCATTATGAACTAAGGAAAAGTGATAACAATGAAAAACAAACAAAAAAAAACTCGGAAAAAAGGGTGAAAAACTGCTTGCTGGAGCCTAACGGTTATCCAAACCATTAGCCCTAACGATTACTGCTAACGGTTGTTGTAACCGCTAGTGTAACCGTTAGCAATATGGCGAGCACTTGTTGTGCGCTGTAAAAACTGAAACTCTCCAGCCCTAAAATTCCAACCCAATTCAACCCTGATCAACCCAACCTGCAAATCTAACTCACCAGCTGACAAGAAGTAAAAGGAAAAGCTACGCTTACCCAGAAGAAACGAAATCCAATTCGTCTTCAAAACTCTCCAAAAATTTTGCAGAACCCCGTCACTCCGTCCAGAATCGTCGTCGTGAATCGCCGCCCCCGATTGTTGAAATTGTTTTGGGTTCGATTATTATTAACGGTGGGATGCAAAAAATAATAATTCGGAGTTAGCAGGACTAAGGGTTAGAGGTTTCGGCTGGTGTTAACGGTTTAGGAAAGAAAATAGGAGTTGAAAATCCTAGGGTTGGGTATTTAAACAAGTTCGGGCGGGGCTGAAAAGTCATTAACGGTTACTCCTAACGGTTAGGGTAACCGTTAGCGGAAACCATTAACTGGGGGCTGAAACGTTGCGAGTAATTTAGTCGTTCGAAAAGTAAAAGAATTTAAAACACGAACTTCAGAAAATAAATATTATTAATTCGCGAGCTTTGAACAATAAAATTAAATAAAGCAAAAACAAAATGCGGAAATTAAAATAGAAAACGAAAAGATAAATTAGGATTAAAAATCCCAATGACTCGACTAAATAGAAAATTGCAAACTACGGCTCGCTAGACTTAAATATATTTAAAGGTTCGGCAATCTTGTCATTGGCGCTCCTCAACTCTTGCTTCCAGATCTCTTGGTTTAGCATGTGGGTGTCATTAACCTCTTCAAGCTGATGAATTTCCTCCTCCCTTTCCAACAATTGCTGCCGGAAACCATGAGCTTGTCGCATGAGATCCAATCCTTCACGGAAGAAAAATGTGTTGTATTCTCTTTCCGTGGCTAACTTGTCTTTCGTTTCCTCGAGCTCTCGTTCCAGCATGTCGATGTCGCTTTGTATGGATGCGATCGTCGTAAAAGAGTGCCTTAAGTCGGCGAATAAAGATTCCGCCTCCTCGTGAGCCTTGGACAGCACAGCTCGAAGATTTCGCACTAAGGTTGCACGTAGGCGACTACCCATGTTTGAGGAAAAAGTGTTTAAATGCTTGGGCAAAAGGGAGAGGTTTTGACAGAATTCAAGAACCTTGAAAGAATTGTGAAGCATTGTATCCTAGAAGGTGTCTATTTATAGGTATCTTGGGCTTTAAGATTAGGAGTCCTGATTCTTCTTTAATTAAAGATATAAGGTATGTTAAATAAACTTACCCTATTTAATTTGAACTCAAAAGAAGGTAATAGAATTATACCCACACAAAAACATCCAAAAATTCGGGCAAATCAAACCTTACCTTTTTGGAAACAAAATCCCAGAATTTTTCACGTTCAGATTTTCCTTTTCTGCCAAACGGCCTGGCTAACGGTTGGTGTTAAAGGTTCCCTGTTCGCCGTTAAGCTGCCTGGCTAACGGTTGGTGCTAACGGTTATATTAACTGTTAGTCACAACCGTTAGCTGTACGATGAACAATTCCTTTTCAGTAGTTGTGTAGTTGCGTTGGGCATCATTTAGCATGTAACTCGCATAATAAATATCTCTAAGCAACTTCTCGACACGTTATCCTAGAACAGACCCTACTGCTTCGTTAGATGCATCACACATTATTTCAAATGGTAGATTCCAATCAGGGGCAACAACAACTGGTGCAGACGTAAGCTTCTCCTTAAGAGTTTTGAACGCATTCATACAAGTTTCATCAAACACAAATGGAGTATCTTGAGATAACAATTTACAAAGTGGGCGACTAATCTTCGAAAAATCTTGAATAAAATGCCTATAAAATCCTGCATGCCCAAGAAAACTCCGGACTCCTTTAATATCACAGGGGGGAAAAGTTCAATAGCTTGCTCGCAAGAGAACGGGGTCGCGCGTAGGTTGGCAATTTGACTCGAGTCGTCTCTCGAGTAACATACAATCGGAATCTTGAATAGTTTGTTCAATGACAAGTAACGTAAACTAAAAAGGGGG
>BMAC01000045.1:1493290-1535185 GCA_014905375.1 Phtheirospermum japonicum | reverse complement strand
AGGAAGAGTTTCAATAACGTCAATTTTTGCCTTATCTACCTCCAACCCTCTACTAGAAACAATATGCCCTAGTACAGTGCCACTCTTGACCATAAAAATGGGGGGGGGAGTTTGTGATTAATAACTACGAATTAAACAGCAAGACTTAATTTTAAAAACTAATTTAATTATCTAAACCTAGATTAATTAACTAACTAATTAACTAATCAATAAATTAAACTAATTAATTATAAAACTAATTTTGAAACTCAGAAACATAATAAATAACCTAAACTAGTAAACAGAATGCAGCAAATTGAAACTAACCAACTAAAAACTAATATTTCACTAACGGTTACTGTAACCGTTAGCGTAACAGTTAACGAACAGAAACTTATTCAAACTGTAAACCTGCATGCATGAACTAATCTCAAACCAACAGAATATCATACATCCAATATATAATATGAATTACTGAATTTAAACTGAAACTAATAAATTGAATACGTTCAACGGATTCAAACGAAGTACGAACATAAACTAACGAATATTCGAAACTTGAAAACTAAATAACGAAACTAAGAGAACTAATTAAAGGTTTAAGAGTACTTGTTTAATCTAGTGGAAACTGAAAGTACATCGGCTATTCCAAAGAGTAAAGTAAAACGGACTTCTACGGATGAACGCCGTCGAACGGCTCGCGAAACCCTCGTCGTCGTTGATTCTTGTTCCTCACGTTTCTGCTGTTGTTTTCCATCTCCAAACTCTAGGATTATGCTATGTAAATATTTTTAGGGTTCAGCACACTTGCGCACACCCAGAATTCGGATTAGTGATGGTATTTATAGAATTTTCCGTGACTTAGGCCACAAGCCTGTCTGCTGTTCCTGGGCCCCGCTAACGGTTACCTGCTAACGGTTATGGTAACCGCTAGCAGTAACCCTTAACTATTATTCTCATCTCTCCTGCTCGCTCCTAACGGTTATGGCTAACGGTTATGCTTGCAACCGTTAAGTGTGACCGTTAACTTCGAAAACTTGCTACTTTTCGCCGAAAAGCTCGATCCTCATCTCTCGATTATTGTAATTTATCTCTAATGCGCTGAGCTCTCCCGGTTACTTAGCTGTAAAGTGGAAAACATCAAATAATCACTTATTTTGCATCAATTAGATCAGAACACGGCAAAATAAGCTGGTAGTCTAAATATACGGAATTAAGCTTAAATTATCCAACTTATACCAAAAACACTAATAAAAAGAAACTAAAATACTACTAAAAATAACCACAATTACGTATTAATCAGTATCCCTTGCCCTCGAGGTTATGGCTATTGATATTCATTCGCTTGATTTTGCTCGGCTTCCGATCTTTCACTGGATTGATAAAGAGGATCCTCTCCAATTCATCCGGCAATTTCTATGGCGTGTCGCGAGTTTCCATCGCTCAAATATGATGAGCTTAGAGCATCTTCAACTCCGTTGTTTCTCGTATGCTCTTCAAGATAAAGCATTGTTGTGGTTTATGGGTATCCCCTCTAATTCCATTCATACATGGGATGACCTCTCGGCGACATTCTTGGATCATTACTATTCCTTGGAAAAGACGACCGAATTTAGGGTTAATATTGTTTCATTCAAGCAAATGAAGAACGAGTCGTTCCACTCTGCTTGGGATTATTTCCAAGATCTTCTCACGAGTTGTCCACATCATCGCTTTCCGAAGGAACTCTTAATTAAGACTTTCTATGAAGCGTTGGAAACTCAATTTGAATACATGGTGGACACGTCGGTGGGAGGTAATATGAAGATCCATACTCCTCAAGTACTTCTCAAGAGTTTCACTACTTTAGCCAAAAATTCTCAACAAAAAACTTCCCGAGTGTTATATTCGAGTGCTAATGAAGTGATTGAATCATCTTCCCCTAAAGAGCTTGAGAAGGACAAGAGGATCGCGGCTTTGGAGGCTCAAGTTGCTAAGTTGTCTAGCCCGAGCTCGGACCACCCGTGCGTATCGTGTGGAATGATTGGTCATGATACCACTTATTGTCCATCGAATCCCTCTTTGTATATGTCAATGCCTCAATCAAAGGAGTGTGTGGGATTCAAGTGTATCAAACGGGACCCGGTGTTGCCAAGCCTTCTTTTGCTCGCCCACCGAATCATAATCCTCCATATCATCCGAACAACCGCATGAATCCAAATTTTGGTTATGCTAATCCACATGCGGGTCCATCTCTTCCATCCATTCCAATGAATGTTCCTACTCCACCTCCCGATCCGAATTTCTTGGCTATTATGCAACAATTGCAATCTTTGTCCATTACGGTGGCTTCATTTGATGCTAGATTCAACGCTCTCGGGGCCACGATGAATGGGTTGAACACAAAAGTGGGGCAATTGGCAAGTGATGTGAATGTGCTAAAACAAGCTCACGAGAAAGGCAAATTTCCAAGTCAATCGTCACATGCTCATGCGGTCACGACCCTTCAAAGTGGTAGGGTGGTTGACAATAAAGTTGCCCCACCGTCCGAGGAGGAGGTGATTTCCATGCCAAATGTTCTTATTCCTCCCGAATCTACCCCCATGAGACCCATTTCGACAAAAGAACTTCCCGATGGCTTACATAAGCTTCAAATGCTTATAGGCCACCAACTACTAAGCCCCCTATGCCTTATCCCTCCCAACTTCAAAATGCCAAGAAGGATGAACATATTCAACGGCTCTATGATCTTTTATCAAATGTGAACATCACTCTTCCTTTGTTGGATGCCATACGGATATGCCCGCTTACTCCAAGTTCTTCAAAGATCTTTCCTCCAAAAAACTTGAGAGAGTTATACATGAGAGAGTTTATCTATCTAAAGAAGCAAGTGTAATTTATGATCCTTCTCTCTTGACTCTTAAGAAAGCGGACCCTGGCTCCTTTTTTATTGACATCACACTCGGGAATGGAAAGGTCACTACGAGCATGCTTGATTCTGGGGCGGGTATTAATTTTATGCCGTCTTCGATCTATAAATAATTAGAACTTGCTCCTTTACAAGAGACGTGTATTTGCCTACAATTGGCCGATCGGACAATTCGATACCCAAAAGGGATGATTAAGGATGTTCTTGTCCAAGTTGGAAAGATTGTAGTGCCGGTCAATTTTGTGGTATTGGATGTGGGGATGGTGACGAATAATAGCACCGAACACACGATTTTGCTAGGCCTCCAATTTATGGCTACAACTCAATGCTTAATAGACGTTGGAAATAAGAATCTTACCCTTTCCGTAGCAGGTGAATCGGTCACATTCTCTATGTCCAACTTGCCATAGATTCCGTCAAGCGTCTATCATGCGGATTGTTTACTTGTCGATGAGATCCAAGAGTTGGTCGAACTAGTGCATATGGAGGAGAACGTGAGCGATGAAGAGGAGGTTGGTCAAGGATTCTATAGCAAAGATTGTTATGAGGATGATACGCATGCCGTCGATTCAATGGTGTTTCAATGTGCCAAATATTTTAGTGGATCGATTGTGTACATGTTGTTGAGGTCAACGACAAGATTTTGAGGTGGGAGGTGGAAATTTCCATTGAGAAGTTTGATGATTGTTTTGAAAGGATGGTGAAGTATTTGAATTATCCCCCGATGAGGTTGAGAGGAGGCAAAAGCCCGAGCTTAAGCCTCTCCCATCTCACCTCAAGTATGTTTATTTAGAAGAAGGGGAAAGCAAAGTGGTCATTATCTTTGCTAATTTAAATCAAGAAGAAGAAGAGAAGTTAATTGAAGTGCTTAAGGCTCATAAAGGGGCTATTGGGTGGATTCTTGGAGATATCATGGGAATTAATCTCTCTACTTGTATGCATATGATCGTATTGGAGGATGATGCCAAACCATCTCGAGAATTTCAAAGGCGTTTGAATCCCAATCTTAAGGAAGTTGTGAAGGCCGAGATATTGAAGTTGTTGAAAGAGGGTTTGATTTTCGCAATTTCCGAGAGCGAGTTGGTGAGTCCCTTCCATATGGTACCGAAAAAGAGCGGCATAACCGTGGTTGAAAACGAAAAAGGAGAGTTGTTGGCCACAAGGGCTACAACGGGATGGAGGATGTGTATCGATTTTTGAAAGTTAAATGCCGCAATTAAGAAGGATCACTTTCCTCTCCTGTTTATCGACCAAATGTTGGACAAACTAGCCGGCCATCATTCCTATTGTTTCTTGGATGGGTTTTTGGGGTATTATCAAATCGCTATTGCACCCGATAATCAAGCCAAGCCGACTTTCACTTGCTCGTTTGGAACCTTAACTTTTCAATGAATGCCATTTGGGCTTTGCAATGCCCCCGGGACATTCTAAATATGTATGCTCTCAATATTCTCCGACATGATCGATAAATTCTTCGAGGTCTTCATGGATGACTTCTCTATATATGGGGACTCGTTTGACGAATGCTTAAAAAATCTCGAAGAGGTGTTAGCCCGATGTGAAGAGACAAGCTTAACCTTGAGTTGGGAAAAGGTCCACTTCATGGTTCGGAGTGGCATAGTTCCTAGGCATTTGATTCCAGAGCGGGGAATTGAGGTCGATAAGGCCAAAATTGAAGTCATTGAAAAGCTACTACCTCCCCTCAACGTGAAAGACGTGAGAAGCTTCCTTGGGCATGCCGAATTATCGTCGATTCATAAACGACTTCTCAAAGATTGCTCACCCTTTGTGTCAATTATTGAGCAATGATGTCCCTTTCGAATTCATCGAAGCTTGTGAGGACGCTTTCTTGGCAATTAAGAAAAGTCTTGTGTCCGCCCCCATCGTAGTAGCTCCCGATTGGAGTTTGCCCTTTGAAATTATGTGATGCCTCGAATGAAGCGGTTGGGGCCGTCCTTGGCTAATGAGTTGACAAGTTGTTGAGGGTAGTGTACTATGAAAGTTTGATGCTCAATGATGCCCAAAGGAATTACACGACAACCAAAAGAGAGCTCTTGGTTGTGGTCTTTGCTCTTGAGAAGTTTCGATCTTATATTATTGGATCACGAGTGACTGTCCATAGTGATCATGCCGCCTTGCGCTATTTATTCTCCAAACCCCAGGCTAAACCTCGCCTCATCCGTTGGATCCTCTTTCTCCAAGAGTTTGGTATTAAAATTAAAGACCGTAAGGGTTACGAGAATGGTGGTGGCCGATCACCTTTCAAGGACGGTCACGCATGGTGGGGATGGGATAGTTATAGGATAAAACTTGCCTCATGAAAACTTGTTTGAAGTGGCCCAAGAACCATGGTATGCCGATTATGCGAACTACTTGGCAAATGGTGACCTCCATTCGGATGTGAGTTGGCAAGAGAAGAAGCATTTCCCTGCTAAGTGCCAAAGCTTCTATTGGAATGATCCCTTCATGTATAAAGTGGGAAAGGACGGGATGATTAGAAGGTGTGTCCCCAAGAATGAAATGCAAGATCTCTTAACGTTTTGTCACGATCACCAAACTGGGGGCCACTTTGGAGGAAGGAAGACGGCCCTTAAGATTTTGAGTACGGGTTTTTATTGGCCATCACTAAATTACGATGCTCAAGTTCATGTTCAAACATGCGATAGATGCCAACGCACGGGGAGTATCTCGAAGAGGAACAAAATGCCCTTGGTGGGAAATTTGGTAGTTGAGATATTTAACGTTTGGGGGGTTGATATTATGGGTCTGTTTCCTAAATCGGTGGATGGACACGAGTATATTATTGCAGGGGTCGATTATGTGTCGAAATGGGTTGAGGCTATCTCCACAACCAAGAATAATGTTGAGGTGGTGGTTAGGTTCGTAAGAGAGAATATTTGTGCTCGTTTTGGCTTCCCGAGAGTGATTATAAGTGATGGGGGTAGCCATTTTTGTAATAAGATATTTGAGAAGCTCATGAAGATCTACGGGATCAGGCACAAGATAGCTACACCATATCACCCCCAAACATCGGGGCAAGTTGAGATGAGTAACAAGCAAGTGAAGAGTGTGCTTGAGAAGAAGGTGCAACCTAATCAAAAGGATTGGTCAAGGAAGTTGAGAGATTCCTTGTGGGCCCTTCGGATGGCCTACAAAATAGTTCTAGGCACAAGCCCTTATCATTTGGTCTTTGGCAAATCTTGTCACTTAGCCGTTGAAATTGATCATAAAGCGTTTTGGGCAATGAAAGCCATAAATATGGATTTAAAGGAGGCCGGGCTTGAAAGGATGTTACAAGTGGAGGAGTTGGATGTGCTTCGAAACGTTCAATATGACAATGCTCGCATTTATAAGGAGAGGACAAAGCGAATTCATGACGAGAAGTTAGTGCCGAAAGAGCTTGAAGTTGGTATGCCCGTTTTGCTCTATAATTCCCGTTTGGCCCTACATCCTGGCAAGTTGAAATCCAAATGGATGGGGCCCTATACAATTGAGGAGGTCAATCCGAGTGGGGCAATAACCTTGATCGAACCCAAGACTCAAGAACGGTTCTAAGTCAACGATCATCGAGTCAAGCCCTATCGTCACGTCTTTCTCTTACCGCCCGACAAGGAAGTGATTGCTTTGGTGGACCCTCCCGTCTCAAGCTCCACATAACCAAGAAGGGAGTTCGTTAATGTAGTGACGTAAAACAAGCGGTTCTTGGGAGGTGATTAGCACATATTTGTCCTTATTTTCAGTAGTATTTTAGCTTGTTTTTCTATTTGTTTTTGGTATAAGTTGGATGATTTAAGCTTAATTTCGTATTTTCATAGCTCCATCTTATTTTACCGTATTTTGATCATAATTGATGCAATTAGGTGATATTTCGTTGTTTTCACCTTACAGCTAAGACCCCGGAAGAGTTCAGCGCATAATTAGATGAAGTTGATGTTCAAGAAATGGAGAACGAGCTTTCCGGTGAATGAGTAGCAAAGAGATAGAGAAGCTGAGGAAGACGCTCTGTCGCGTCGACTGACGCAAGCGTCGACGCCCCGTCGACACGAGCCATGATCCGCGTCAGTCGACGTAGGGCCGATGCACCATCGTCGTAACTTGCTAAAGCGTCGACTGAAGGAGCGTCAGTCGATGCACCGTCGACGCAACTTGCTGAAGCGTCGACTGAAGGAGTGTCAGTCGACGCAACTTGCTGAAGCATCGACTGAAGGAGCGTCAGTCGATGCACCGTCGACGCAACTTGCTGAAGCGTCGACTGAAGGAGTGTCAGTCGACGCACTGTCGACGCAACTTGCTGAAGCATCGACTGAAGGAGCATCAGTCGACACACCGTCGACGCAACTTGCTGAAACGTCGACTGAAGGAGCGTCAGTCGACGCACTGTCGACGCAATTCTCTGAGGCGTCGATCCATGACCGCGTCAGTCGACGCACCTGCCCTGCCGACGCGCACACCCAAGCAGCAGTGACGCCGAGCACCAGCACGCATCATTCGACGCACTGTCGACGCGGCGGCCCAGAATTGGGATTTTAGGGTTTCTTATGATCCAAGTTAAGGGAAATCTATATAACCCCCTCCCCTAAGTCCATCCCAAAAGGAGATACCTCTCACCCATACTCTGAATATTTGATCCTTTGGTTTGAGAACAACACCGTCCACATCCCTATAACAACAATTGATCAAGATCGAAGATTTGAGGATCGCCAAGCTCCAACCGTCCGTTCGTGATTCGCTCTTCGACCAAGATCAACCACCTCTCCGGATTAGCTGGTGAATTTACTACGTTTTGTAGTTTAATAAGTACTCTAAACCCTTTATTCGTTTTCGTAGTTTAATTTATGCAAATTAAGTAGCTGCTTTTCAATAATTGTTTTTGAATTGTTTCATGCTTAGAACCCTAGATACTTTTGGTATTTAATTCGTAATCTTAGTTTAATTAATGATTGGTTATCATTCTCATTTAGTTAATTCATTTCGTTTACATTGCATTCTAGATAATTGTTGTTCGTTTATGCTAATTGATCTCGTTTAAGTTCTAGATTAATTTCTTTAGTTTACATGTTCTAGTTGCTGAATTAAAATACCTAGTTTTAATTATTGTTCATGTGTTTTAAATTTCTAGATAATCAAAACAATCAAAACCCCCCCCCATTTATGTGTTATTGTGTTCAACAAACTATTTAAAATTCTGATTGTATGTTCCTCGAGAGACGACTCGAGTCAAGTTGCCAAACTACGCGCGACCTCGTTCTCTTGCGGGCAAGCTATTGATCTTTTGACAAATTTTCATAAGTAGGCAACACAAAAACTTGAATCAGAATTTTGGCGCCGTTGCCGGGGAACAAAACAAAGGTTTCAAAAATATGTTTGTTCATTTTTATTTTTATATTATTCGTTTATTTGTATAATTGTTTCTCTAGTCGATACGTTTAATTTGATGTTAAGTTTATGCAAGGTCGAAGATCGCTTAGGCTCGAACTTGCACCATTCATCGACAACGTTCATCGTTCGAATCAAGTGAGACCACCTCACTCATCCACAAGTGAATCGTCTGCCACGACTGATTTTATTTGTGATCTGATTCCGGAAACGATGTTGCGACTAGACAACCATGCCCACAACAACGAGGATGATCAGCCACCAAGGCATCCACCCGTGCAACAAAGAAATGGGTACGGGAGTGAGCCAATTCATCCCGACGGACCAGTACAGCCTCAAGCGTACTGGGAAAATATTCAATGAAATGTAATAGACCAGAATGACGGCCAAATAAGAGGAGATAATCGCTACCGCCACGTTCCGGATGACTATTCCGAGAGATCTTACCATGGCAACGAGCGGGTCAATGATTGGCTCGCAAATGACGGGTACCATGAGTGAAACGAATACGTGAGGCCAAATAACCAAGAAAGATACCAACGGGAAGCGAGCGAACCAAGACAAAGAGAGTTCACGACCCCTCAAGTGGGTCCCTATAGTTCGGCAATTGTGTTGGGTAGAACTGCGAGAGACTTCGAGTTGAAACCTCATATCATCAATAACCTCCCGACATTTCACGGCCTCGCCAACAAAGATCCACTGACATTCCTCAAGGAGTTCTATGCCGAAGTTAGTAGGATTCCATCTCCGGGGCTTCATCACGAAGACCTTCAAATGGTGTGTTTTCCGAGTTGCATGAAGGATAAAGCCAAGTCTTGGCTACTATCACTGGAACCGAGATCTCTGGTCGATTGGCCCATGGTGAGCGACAAATTCATTAATCAATACTACTCAGCTCAAACGACGGGCCACATAAGGAGACAAATAGCCAACTTTGTCCATCAAGACGGGGAGTTGTTTCACGAAGCGTGGGAACGTTTCAAATCTCTGTTGCAAGCTTTCCCCCATCATCACAACTCTCCGGGAATGGTGAATCAACTCTTCTACGAAGGACTTATAGATTCTTACAAGAATAACGTAGAGGTAGCTGCTGGAGGAGATTTTGGGAATTTGACAGTGATGACTGCCAAGCAACTATTTGAAAGAATGAGCGAAAAATCGAGGCAAACGAGCTCTCGACCACGAAAGATAAGGGTTAACGAGGCAACTGAGGTTCCAAGTAACGAGAACTTCGAGGCATGTAACCGTTGTGGAGAGCAAGGGCATTCGATGGATTCATGTACAATGGGGTATCACGAAGATACCGACGCTGAAGCGCACGCCATCAAAGACCAATTACGCAACATAGATCTTCCAACCTATGAGCACAGGCCTCAAACAAATCCCAAATTTAATGCAAATCGTAACTCTCCTTACTTAAAATGGGGCCCTGAAAATCTACATTTCACCCCAGCACAAACTAAATCAACACATCCACCACCGAGCAAATCACTACCAGCTGGGCCGACACCTACTCCTATACATCCAAACGGTCAGCTGCTAATTTGGCAACAGAACCAAGTCACCGAGACACTCAGAAACAGGGATGGATTGACAAATCTGACCACGCAAGTTGATAAGCAAGGAGAGGTCTTGGATGGTTTATCTAAGAGCGTGAAGAACTTGGAGAAAATGATGGGCCAAATGGAGACATTCATGGCCAAACATGACAATGAAAAGGGGAAGTTTCCGAGCCAACCCGAGCAAGCTTCCGCGGTTCATATTCTATGAAGTAGGAAGACGATAGATAATGGGGTCGAAGAAGAGAACGAAGGGGACACTAATATTGCAAATGAGGGGCTGCCTACGAACAATGACCCTAAATCGGTTGACCAAATGCATAAGTCACCAAATACGTACATTCCTGGGTCGTTAAAAGGGAAGTCCCCAAATCAAGTACCCTCTCCAGTAACAGATGACGATTCCACCAAGTCTCCGACTCAACAACCGAAGGCATCGCCAACCACTATTCGAGACAAGGTTCCTTTCCCAAGTCACCTACGCCCAGCCAAAGAGAATAAAAAGTTCATGGAACTTTACAATCTGCTCAAAAATGTCAACATTAATCTTCCTCTTTTAGACGTAATCAAGACGATGCCCGCGTACGTGAAATTTTTCAAGGAATTAGGCACGAGGGAACGGCGTCTGGAGACACTTCAGCAAGTTAAGTTAACAAAGGAGGTGAGCACCATATGCAAAGGGCCTCTACCCAAAAAGGAGAGAGACCCCGACAGTTTCTGCATAACCATCACCTTTGGAAACGGACAGACAGCACGAGGCATGCTTGACCTTGGAGCAGGAATCAATTTGATGCCTTATTCCCTTTTTAGGAATTCGATTTGGGGACAATGAGACCAACGACGATGCGGCTACAATTGGCGGACCGATCAATTAGACAACCACTTGGCATAGTCGAGGATGTTCTAGTTCAAGTTGGCGAGCTTGTGATTCCAGTCGATTTCGTCATACTAGATGTCGACGAGGTTCTGAAGGAGGGCACTGAACATACTATTTTGCTTGGTCGACCATTTATGTCCACTTCCCGTACACTAATTGACGTACACAAAGGGAGGATGACCTTATCCTTGATGGGCGAGACAATCACATTTTCGATGAAAGATATCCACAACACTCCTTCGCCATACATGAATGAAGATTTCTCGTTTGTTGACCCGATTGCCTCCTGTGTTCACGAGCTTAAGGGGATCACTGTGCTAGATGAGTTAAGCGTCGAGGACGACACGGAATTTTTAAACAGGGTGGCCGAGATGTTAGAGATAGATTTGAATGAGATCGACGAAGACCATGAAGAGATTGATGATTTTGATGAAGAATTGTGTGAAATAGCCACTGCACCCAAACTTGGTCCAAAGATGGAGTTAAAGCCGCTACCGAGCCACTTGAAGTATGTTTTCCTCGAGCCCAACGAAACGAAACCAGTCATCATTTATTCAGCCTTGTCAGAACACGAGGAGAAGGAGTTAGTTGCGGTGTTGAGCAACCATAAGGAAGCAATAGGATGGAGCATCAGCGACATCAAAGGAATAAGTCCCGTGACTTGCATGCATAGAATCGAGATGGAACCCGATGCCAGGCCTGTGAGGGACAGTCAATGGAGACTGACACCAACGCTTTATGAGGTGGTTAAGAAAGAGATTTTTAAACTTAAAGACGAAGGAATCATTTTTGCCATCTCCGACAGCAAATGGGTAAGCCCAATTCATGTGGTTCCAAATAAAGGAGGCATCACCATCGACGAAAACGCAAAGGGTGAGATAGTGCCAACCCGAATAACTACTGGATGGCGTATGTGCATCGATTATAAGAAGTTAAATGCGGCCACTCGTAAGGATCATTTTCCTCTACCGTTCATTGACCAACTTCTCGACAATCTTGCGGGACACGAATTTTACTGCTTTCTGGATGGCCTTTCGGGCTATTATCAAGTGGCCATCGCTCCGGAAGATCAGAGCAAGACAACGTTCACATGCCCCTTTGGCACATTTGCTTTTCGAAGAATGCCCTTTGGCCTGTGCAACGCACCAGCAACTTTTCAAAGGTGCATGCTCTCAATTTTCAGTGATTTTATTGATGACTTTCTTGAAGTATTTATGGATGATTTTTCAATTTTTGGGTCATCTTTTGATAATTGTTTGTCTAATTTGTCAAGAGTTCTAGAACGATGCATTGAGAAAAATCTAACTTTGAGTTGGGAGAAATCCCATTTTATGGTAAAAAGTGGCACTYTTCTAGGCCATGTTGTTTCTAGAAAGGGGRMGGAGGTTGATAAGGCAAAAATTGACGTAATTAAAACTCTCCCTCCGCCTCGAGATGTTAAAGGTATTAGGAGTTTTCTTGGTCATGCAGGTTTTTATAGACGTTTTATCAAAAACTTTTCAAAAATAAGTCGTCCACTTTGCAAACTATTGACCTTAGATAGTCCTTTCATTTTTAATGAAGAATGTTTGAATGCGTTTAATGAATTAAAAGCGAGTCTTACGTCTGCCCCTGTGGTGGTTGCTCCCGACTGAACCTTACCCTTTGAAATTATGTGTGATGCCTCTAACGAGGCGGTGGGGTCTGTTTTGGGACAACGTGTGGAAGAATTGCTTGGGGTCATTTATTATGCTAGTTATATGCTAAACGATGCTCAACGTAATTATACCATAACTGAAAAAGAATTATTGGCAGTCGTATTTTCGCTTGACAAATTTAGACCGTATATAGTTGGAGCTAAGGTAATTGTACACACTGATCATGCTGCTTTACGCCATTTGTTTTCCAAACCACAAAGTAAGCCACGCCTTATTAGGTGGATTTTGTTGCTACAAGAATTTGATGTGGAAATAAAAGATAGACGAGGTTGTGAAAATGTTGTGGCGGATCACTTGTCTAGAATGATAATTGAGGAGAATGAGGGGGAGAAATTTATGATTAACGATCTTTTTTCCTTATGAAAATGTTTTTAATCTTGAGCAATTAATTACTCCTTGGTACGTTGATATTGTGAATTATCTTGTTTGCGAAATAGTGCCTAACCATTTATCCTACCAAGAACGGAAGAGATTTTTGAGTAAATGCAGGGACTACTTTTAGGATGATCCCGATGTTTTCAAACGTTGCAAGGATGGTCTAAATAGGAGATGCATTCCGAACGACGAAATGGGGAGCATTCCCTATTTTGCCATGACCATGGAGGGCATTTTGGAGCTCAAAAGACGGCGTTTAAAGTGTTACAAGCCGGATTTTATTGGTCAAGTTTATTTGCTGATGCGTTTGAATATTGCAAAACTTGTGACAACTGCCAACGAACCGAAAACATAGGGAAGCGAGACGAAATGCCACAGGTACCCAACCAAGTGGTAGAGATTTTCGATGTATGGGGGATAGACTTTATGGGACCTTTCCCTAAGAGTGGAGATTTTGAGTACATCCTTGTTGGMGTCGACTACGTATCAAAATGGGTGGAAGRAARCCCTACTCGAAGAGCTAATGCAGAAGTTGTTCTCAAATTCCTCCAAGAAAATATTTTCAGTAGATTCGGGGTGCCGAAATCGATAATAAGTGATGGAGGAAGCCATTTTTGTAACAAAGCGTTTGCAAAGTTGATGAAAAAATATGGGGTCCGACACAAGGTAGCTACGCCTTACCACCCTCAAACGTCTGGTCAAGTCGAAATGAGCAACCGTCAACTTAAGGCCATCCTCGAGAAAACAGTCGGGCCGAGTCGAAAGGATTGGGCAGTCAAACTTGTCGACGCACTGTGGGCATACCAAACAGCCTACAAGACGGTGCTTGGAATGAGCCCTTTTCGTCTAATCTATGGGAAAGCCTGCCATTTGCCCGTTGAGCTAGAGCATCGAGCTAGTTGGGAAATTCGGAAACTGAACATGAATTATGATGAGGCTGGCGAGTACAGGAAGTTGGAACTAACTGAACTTGAGGAAATAAGAAATGAGTCCTATGATGCTGCATGGAGGCAAAAGAAGATGACCAAAGTCTACCATAATCGGAAACTCGTCAACAAGAAATTGGAGGTAGGTAAGTTAGCTCTAGTCTTTAACTCGAGATTAAAACTTTTTCCAGGGAAACTAAAATCAAAATGGAGTGGACCGTTCGTGATAAAAGAGATCAACGAGTTTGGAGCTGTAACCCTTTACGATGAAAAACGAGACGCAACATTTCAAGTTAATGGGCACCGTGTTAAATTGTACCGTGACGGAGAGATAACAAATCAAGATCGCGAAGTATGGGCGATGGTGGACCCACCTCCGATGGCAATTTAATCACGGCACAGTTACGTCGAGCAAACAACGTTAAAAGATGCGCTTCTTGGGAGGCAACCCAAGATACTGTATTTTCTTTATTTTGATTTTCTTTTATTTTAGTTATTTCTTTTTTCTACTTTTTGTAAGTGTTTGAACAAGATTTAGGTCGAGATAAGATTAATTCATCATTTGAAGAGTGAAAGATTCGCATGATAACCAGCCTACAGCCGCGTCGACTGACAAGGCATCGACGCGGAAACGATACTTCCTGGGCGCGCGCGTTGACTGACGCAGCGTCGATGCGGCATCGACGCCACCTGTGCGCGTGAGCAGATTTTTGGTAAGTTTTAGATGCGATTTTTGGGAGTTTTATTCTAAATATGTCAGTGAGTTTTTGGGATTTATTTGCACGAAATTTTTCAAGATTGGGGTCAAGATCTTTTGTCTTAAAGGAGTTCTAATTAGATAAGGAAACTTAATATCTTTTCCCTTATCTATAATTTGGGTGAATTTAGGATTCCTATTTTTAAGGTCTTTTGATCCCTATATAAACCAAACCCCTTCACTCTTAATTTCTTTATTCTCAAAGCTCTACATCTCCTTACACCAAAATATTTTCGCTCCACACCTTTCCTTACCATGAGGCCAATTCCAAAAACCACCAAAAACCACGAAAAGAGGTGGATGCTGAGATAGGAGCACGACAAGAAATTGGACCAGCTGCATGATGAAGTCGAGAAGGCGAACGATTTGGTTGGTGATTATCAATTGGATGAGGTTTACTACACCCTCCAAATCAATGCTCTCAAGAACGAATTGAGAAGGGCGGAGGAGATCAACGAGGGGTTGAGGGACATGAACCTTCAACTAAGGGCCACCATTCGAGGCTTAAGGGGTATTGAGCATGACCTCGGGCAGCAGAGGGAGGAACTTGATGAGCGTGCCATGACCAAGAACGAGCTCCGCGACGCACTTCTCCGGGCTCGAGAGACGATTGCCACCTTGACTAAGGAAAACAATGAGATGATATGGGATACGGCCAGATTAGCAGGTGAGATCGATATGAGGGACGAGCGCTTGAAGGAAGCGAATTCCGAAATAGGAAATTTGACACAAGACGGAATAACCCTCTTGCGAAGTAACCATGCAATCCGCGAGGAGAAATTTGCACTCTTACGATGGATTGAGGAGTTGGAGGCTCAAATCAAGGATTTTAATGTGAGAAACGCGGCGAACGAGTGGAACTTAGGATTTTGGCAGTAGTGCTTGGAAGAGTCCAGCAAGAAGATCGTCGCGTTAGAGCGATTGGGTTTCAAATCCCCTTAGATTCTTGGGGCTTGCTACTATTTATCTATTTATGTTTTTCCATAATCGAGTCGTGGAATTGTCTTTCCACCTTATCCTGTTTAGTTTATTGCAATTTCAATTTTATTTCGGTTGTCTACGTATTTTGTTTCAGCAATTAATAAAATTTTATTTTTCGTACGCCTTGCTTTTCCGTATTTCTTGCACCGTGGACGTTTTTTTTTATTTTTCTTGTGAGATTGTGCAGTTATCCATGGTTAAAAATCATTTAGGAGAGAGGGTAATCGCTGGAATACGAACGGTAAAAACTTGTCGCCAACCTTCTGTCGCGTCGACTGACGCAAACGTCGATGCCCCGTCGACGCGAGCCATGATCTGCGTCAGTCGACACCATGTCGACGCTGCCTGCATACGGCGGCCGGCTGCCCTGGGCGGAAGCAATGATTTTCAATAGCCGTTTTTTTCAAACAACAACCTTTGGTTCCGTCAATTACTGAATAGCCGTGGCAACGATTTAATAAGTTTATTATTGCTGATAACGTTTATTTTTATTTTTAATTTTTTATTATTTTTTTTGGTTGTTATGTTCTAAGGACGAATCCAATCGCGCAGCTCTGGGAACGTGAAATTGCGCAACTTTAATGAAAAAGACTTGACCATTCATTTTCAGGGACATTTTCTTACCCCTTTCCTTGTTTGAATTGCTTTTCTTTATATTTATGGCAATCAGGGGATTGCCGAGTTTTTAAGAGGGGGGGATGGTTGAGTATGATTGAGATTTATGTGCAATGAGTATGATTGAAATTTGTGTGCAATTTTTCAATTTTCACGTGATTGTTTGCTATTTCTGTGCTAAATTGTGTTTGTATAGCATGCCTGTCGAAGTTAGCTATATATGATTTGACGTTTTTGTCTTTGATCGTGCATAAGTGCATAAATTTTTCAAAATTTATATATTGTAAAATGGTACTTGGACGCAATTGATTTCGCAAAACTTTGAAAGCGGCATCAATTCAAAACTTTTTCATGCAAAAAGCCAGTGAGTAGCCTGAGTGTTTATCATTTTTGCATGTACTTGAATGAGTTTTGATTTGAGATCTCTTTGAAACCGCTGTGTGTAGTTGACTTGGAAAATGACGTTAAGGCACAAATAAAACCCTATTCCGGCCATATCCATAAATTTTAGCCACTATAAATTCCGAATGAGCCAATCACAGCCAAATAATCCATTTCCATTAGCCATAAGTGATTTTTGAGTCGACTCCTACAACCCATTAAAAGCGTGGGGTAGGAGTTAGAAATTTTTATTGGTTATTAGTGTTTTGGAGTTTTTAAAAAAGGGATTTATGAATTTTTGAAATTAAGGATCACCATCCTTCAAAAAAAATAGAAATAAATAAAAAAAAAAAAAAGAGGAAAGAAGAAAAAGAAAGGCCCCATAAAACAGAATTAAAGGGGAATTATAAAAAAAGGAGAAAAAGAAAATAAGAAGGATGGTGAATGGTGTTATTCATTGCCTACGCACTAATAAAGGCTTGTGTTTATTATTTATTTTATTTTATAAGCCTATTGTTTAGAAGGCATGAGTTGTGTAAGAAGCATGTTATGAGCTTCAATTGTGTTTAAGTGGTTCGAGCAAAAAGTCGGTTTAGAGTTACAAGTTGGGAAATAGCCTAAGTTTAAAGGCTACGTTATGAGTGTTTAGTGAGGTTTTTATCTTTGAACGAGGTGAAGCGTATTGCTCCTTGATTAGAATAGGTTTGGTGAGTTATTGATCACGTTAGATCGTGAGTTAGCCACACGACTTATATATTCCATACCCGTCCAAAAAGCCTTACATTACAACCCGAAAAGACCTTTTCCGATTCTTTGTTCGATAACACACTTAATTTGCGATTGAAAAGAGATTGATTTTCGGTGCTTGTTTATTGTGCTTGTATTTGTATGATTTGAGCGTATACACGTCCTATGCAGAAAATACTCGAGTGCTTGAGCGTACACCCCTATATATTTCCCTTTTGTGAGGATGCATGAATTCGATTTTGAAACGACAATGTTATACAGGTGGAGTGTTTGAAGTTGCATTGCATGTACCTATATTTTCAAAATTATTTAAGTAGCATAGCACGACTCATTTCTTAGACTGATTTTCATTTCTTTCTATACTTTGAATCTATCGTTTGTTCGAGGACGAACAAACCAATTAAGCGTGGGGTAGTTGATTAGCACATATTTATCCTTATTTTCAGTAGTATTTTAGCTTGTTTTTCTATTTGTTTTTGGTATAATTTTGATGATTTAAGCTTAATTTTGTATTTTCATAGTTCCAGCTTATTTTACCGTATTTTGATCATAATTGATGCAATTAGGTGATATTTCGTTGTTTTCACCTTACAGCTAAGCAACCGGAAGAGTTCAGCGCATAATTAGATGAAGTTGATATTCAAGAAATGGAGAATGAGCTTTCCGGTGAATGAGTAGCAAAGAGATAGAGAAGCTGAGAAAGACACTCTGTCGCGTCGACTGATGCAAGCTTCGACGCCCCGTCGACGCGAGCCATGATTCGCGTCAGTCGACGCAGGGCTGACGCACCATCGACGTAACTTGCTGAAGCGTCGACTGAAAGAGCATCAGTCGACGCACCGTCGATGCAACTTGATGAAGTGTCGACTGAAGGAGTGTCAGTCGACGCACCGTCAACGCAACTTGCTGAAGCGTCTACTGAAGGAGCGTCAGTCGACACACCGTCGACGCAACTTGCTGAAGCGTCGACTGAAGGAGCGTCAGTCGATGCACTGTCGACGCAATTCTCTGAGGCGTCGATCCATGACCGCGTCAGTTGATGCACCTTCCCTGCCGATGCACACACCCAGGCAGCAGCAACGCCGAGCACCAGCACGCATCAGTCGATGCACTGTCGACGCACCGTCGACGCGGCGGCCCAGAATTGGGATTTTAGGGTTTCTTATGCTCCAAGTTAAGGGAAATCTATATAACCCCCCCTAAGTCCGTCCCAAAAGGAGATACCTCTCACCCATACTCTGAATATTTGATCCTTTGGTTTGAGAACAACACCGTCCACATCCCTATAACAACAATTGATCAAGATCGAAGATTCGAGGATCGCCAAGCTCCAACTGTCCGTTCGTGACTTGTTCTTCGACCAAGATCAACCACCTCTCCGGATTAGCTGGAGAATTTACTACGCTTTCTAATTTAATAAGTACTCTAAACCCTTTAATCGTTTTCGTAGTTTAATTTATGCAAATTAAGTAGCTGCTTTTCAATAATTGCTTTTGAATTGTTTCATGCTTAGAACACTAGATACTTTTGGTGTTTAATTCGTAATCTTAGTTTAATTAATGATTGGTTATCATTCTCATTTAGTTAATTCATTTCGTTTACATTGCATTCTAGATAATTGCTATTCATTTATGCTAATTGATCTCGTTTAAGTTCTAGATTAGTTTCTTTAGTTTACATGTTCTAGTTGCTGAATTAAAATACCTATTTTTAATTATTGTTCATGTGTTTTAAATTTCTAGATAATCAAAACAATCAACCCCCCCCCCCCATTTATGTGTTATTGTGAGTGAACAAACTGTTTAAAATTTCGATTGTATGTTCCTCGAGAGACGACTCGAACTAAGTTGCCAAACTACGCGCGACCCCGTTCTCTTGCGGGCAAGCTATTGATCTTTTGACAAATTCTCATAAGTATGCAACACAAAAGCTTGAATCAGGAGGCAACCAAAGTTCTTGTCATTTATTCCTTTTATTTCCTTTCCCTCTCCCTTATTATATAAAAATCCAAAAACATTTAAAAAATTGAAAAATAAAAATATGTTGTTGCCTTTTGATTCTTGTGAATATATTCTTGTGTTTTGACTTTGTGTGATTTTCCTTTTTAGTGTTTTGCTTTCCGACTCCAACCTTTGCCGATTTGATAAGCTAGTAGCATTTATGGAGCTGGGAGACACAAGCCATGCTCAGTTTTTACTTGGATTGGTTGGATGCTTAAGTGGACCCCACCGAGCTCGACCAAACTTGATCGGTTTTGGAAGCTTCTATTTCAGCCTCCTTTTACTTGTTGTTCATTAAAATGCAATGAGGGAATTGCATGGTTTAAGTGTGGGGTAGGTAGGTGGCTAGGGTCCGGGTATCACAAAGCATGATTTGACTTTCTTAACTCGAGTCTTGGCAAAGTGACGCATTCTTGGCGAAGTGACGCTTACTAATTGCGCATTTATATGGTTGAGTCATTTTTGTATATTTTGTGTCTTTACTAAATTTTTGAGCAATCGCCATATACTAGGAAGTTTGAATAGTTTACTTGTCGGATTTTTGCATGTTTATGCCCTCTTGTGTAAGGAGTTGAATTTTTTGTGCTTCGTCCAAAACCCGCCTATATATAAATAATCAACATTTACTCATGAAAAGATTGCAAAGCTCTAAAATCTCTTTTGATTTTGTTTTCCAAAACCCGGTGCAAACTAGTGAGTAGCCTTGTATGAATTATCAGTCTTGCTTGCATTTTTATGGAAATTGCATTGAGTTGGCTTGATTTTGCTCGTACATGATTGAATTTGGAAATGACCTCGAGGCACATATATCACCCTTATTCTGGCCATATCCAAATATATAAACTACTTAAGAATTCCAAATGATCCCCCTTGAGCTTATGGCCCATTTCTTGTTAGTCGAGCTCGATTTTAGCTCTATATCTTCATAAATTGTGAGGTGAGAGTGTATATTGTTAGTTGACTTGAAATGTGAGGGAAATCAATTGTGGGTTTTGGGTTTTAAGTTTCTTATACAAAAATAATAAAAATAAAAAAGAGAAAAAAAAAGAGAATAAACTCCAACACAAATCACGAAAAGTGATAAAGCGTGCGTTCAAGCAAAAAGCCTAATCCAAAAAGGCTAAGTTTAGTAGAAATAAGCAATTCAAAAGGCTTCTAAGTGTTGTGAAATAAAGTCGGGATAGTGTGTAAGTGTACGAAAGGGTTTCGAATGAAATTTTGGTAATTTGGGAATGGTGAAGCGATCATAAGCTTCGGGTTCTAGAAATTAGGGTTTCGTGTGTTATTGATCACGTTTGAACATGAGTTAGCCACTATATCCAAATATTACATACCTTACCAAAGAGCCAACATTACCACCCCAAAATAAAGACCTCCTTTGATTCTTGTTTGATCATGTACAAAGGGTGCTTTTGAGTTTCCGATTCGTGAAATCTTGACAAGGTGCATGCATTATCTGACTTGAGTGTAAACACGTCCCATATAACAAACACTTGAGCGAATTGAGCGAACACACTAAAATTCCATTTCAGAGGAAGTCATCGATTTGGCTTTACTTTGAGAAAGAGTAATACGAGCAATGCTTGACGATAACGAGTTTATGTTGATACTTTCATCATATTAAATAGGATAAGAACAAGGATTTTTCTTCTTACGTAATGTTCATTGCATGTACATTCTCGATTCTTTTCGTTGTTTGAGGACGAACAAACCGATAAGTTTGGGGTGGTTGTTTTGCATGTAATTGTGGTGTTTTTTCCGTATTTTTAGTTAGGGTTTAGTGTCGTTTTTAGTTGTTTTGAGTCAAGTTTCGTTAGGGTTTTAGGTTGTTTTCCTATTTATTATGTTTTGAGCTTTATTTATCCGATGTTGGTGATGTTTGTGCGATTCTTGGGTTTTTGAGCTCAAAATTCTTATGTTGTAGGTTGCTCAAGCTATTGGATTTGTTCCAAGATGTGCCGGCATACGCTTAGGCTCAAGTCAAGGCATTGAGGCCCAAAATCCGTGCTAAAATGAGAAAATCGAGCCGAAAGCAGCCCGGATCGACTGAAAAGCTACCAATCGACTGCCCGATCAACTGGTGGTCGATTGACTGACCACGGATTGACTGAAAGCTCCAAAATTGACTGCTCGGCAGTAGCCAAACCACTTGCAAGCAGGACAGTCGATCGACTGACCCCACAGTCGATCGACTGCATCGCTGTGACTCTCTTGATTTTTTGGTATTTTTGATGTTTTTGCCCCTACAAGAAACTATATAAGCCCACATCTTTCACCAACAAAGGCATCCACTCTCCTCCCAACTCTTGCATGTGTTTGGGATTAATTCACTCTCTAGTTTTTAGATTTATTTTCTCTCTCTTAGGTTTTTAGATTAAAATTTCAAGCTTTGCCTTGGGTTTGTAAGCCTAAGAAGAATTCAAGTACTCCCTTAGATTTTATTTTTCTTTGTAATTTCATTCAAGTATTTGGATTCTCTTTTCAATTCAAGTAAGTTTTCCTTTATTTTCTTCCTTGTTCTTCAATTTCATTCATGTTCTTCAATTTATGCTTTTTACCTTAGCTCTTAGATTTTTTGTTAGATCTTGTGATTTGTCCATGGAATCTAGGTGAGTGACACATTTAGATCATAGATCGAGTTTCGGATCATTTTTATTTTGAGTATTTCATATGCTTTATTTTGGATTTTATTTTGATGCATAGTTCTAAGTTGAAGCCTAGATCTACTCTTTGTTTCTTGTTATTTCTCATAAAGTTTTAAACTCTCACGTCAACTTGTTGGTCTTTACATTGGTGGTTTTAATTTTTGATAATTTTCAGTTTTAGAGTTTTTATGATCATGCATGCATGGTTGTACTTTAGGTTGCTTTAGTTGTACTTGGTGAAACATTGCTTTTACTTGCATATTTTCATTCTTGCTTGCTATTTTAGTTTCGGCATATGCTCGAGGCATCTGACCAACTTGCATTTTACATTTCCTAGTTAGGTTATTTTCATAGTTTCCCTTTATTTCTGTTTTCATTTATATTACAAGCTAAAAACCCCTTGATTCTTACAATCGAATCGAATTCTGATAATACCGAGCCATGAACCCACTTTTCTTATTTCAACACCACTAAAACACTACAAAACAGTAGGTTTGTAAGAATTTATAAGGCAACCTCACCTTTAGAAGGGGAGATCTCTTCTATAGGAGGGCGAGCTGCTTGTAGGAGTGGCAAGCTCTTGTATGGGAGTGGCGAGCTCTTATGAGGTAAATGGTATTATAGCAGTTTGGTATTGAGAGCTGGGCTTTATGGTTAACATAATCTTGGGCCCTGGTGGGATGCTATGGACTATGGTATGGGTCCCGGAGAACTAATGGCATGAATATGGTTATTGGCCCAGGGTTATTACAGTAATTTAGCGAGAGTTCTAATATCTATGGTAACTTAGTATATAGGAAAATCCTAATTCGAAGCCGATGGTTATTCATGGTATTGTGGTTTGAATAGGAGACGAGAACCCTAGATTGGGAACACGTCTCTTGTCTATATAAAGATGACACGGTCCTCACTTTTCTCTCTAATTTGATTTTATCCTACTTTTGAGCTCTCATATATCATTATTAAAAAGGGACTTACTTAAGCATCAAAGGGCCTATGCCGGGGCTATCCGCCTTGGGTATTGTTTTGTAGGTTGATCAGATCGCCAGGAGTCTTCTCGAGGTCTATCAGGTCGGCATACATAAATTTTAGGTCATTACTCTCTTTTCTTGGTGATCCAGTCTTTTTGGTCACATCCAGTGGCACCATCTGTGGGTAAGAGGGACATCGAGTCCTTGAGCGAAAGACGTGAGAATATCAAAACAAAAGTAGGCGTCAAGGGAAGAACCATTATACCGCAGACTTTAAATTTCAACTTTGAGGCGAGTAAGGCTAAGGAGGTAGACAAGGAGAAGCAAGTTGAGGAAGAACAAACACCCCCACAAGAGGACACGGCGGAAAAAATGGTCACAAAAACACCACCACCATAACCACGAAAAGAAAAGGAAAAATATTCAGGGGAGGAGAATAAGAAAAAGACCCCGGGAATAATTAAGTAGAAGGTTATTAACATCGGAACCAAAGATTCGAAGGAGTTACCAAAATGAACAAATTGTCACGTTGACAAGGGATTCCTTGAAAGGTTAATGGGGTCAGTGCCGCCGAGAAAATTGAAGAAAATTTTCACAGGCAAAGACGATAGTGAAGAAGACGGGGCCAAAGGGAAAGGTGAGAAGTACCGACCAGAACTATTAACCCCATGATAGGGCAACATATATGCCAGACCTGGTTTGGGGTAGCTCTGACTCAGAATAATTAGATAATTTAAGAGAGGGCTAGAATAGCTCTGTCTCTATGAAAGATCTAATTAGCCTTCCCGTAAAACAGAATGTTAGGAAGAGGTGGTTATCGCTTGAGATCCCTGACTTAGCCATCCTGAAGGGAACTAAAGGTTTGGAGATTATACCAAGATGAAGTCCCAGGGATTGAAGTTTCACCTGGTCTGGATAAAAGACCTGGTTGAGTCCCCTGAGGAATAGAGCTCTTCCTCATTATTAGCAAGAGTTGACCTGTTGAACAGCGGGGACAAGAGGAAAGAAGAGCCGAGATATTATGGACTGGGTCAGATCGGGAGAAGGAAATAAGGAAGACCTGGGACAAGGGAGACCTGTTTCCCAGATTCCCAGCAAAGAGACAAGTGGGACCACTTGTCAGGATTTGTTGCGTAACGGCCCTTGATTCGCGGCATGTGTTCCTGAGATCCCAGCTGGGGTCCCCGTCAGGAGAAACTATAAATATCTCAGCCCCAAGGCTGAGAGAGGTATGTCATTCTCATGAGCATTTCTTGCTTCCTTTCTAAAAAAAACGCCTCAAGCGCTTACTGACTTAAGCATCGGAGAGGTTTCCACCGGAAAACCACCGGTGGTCCTTTCTAATCCGTGTTTGTGGTGCAGGTCGGGGAGGCATCACTCCAGGCGTTGGTCTTTCTAATCCGTGTTTTGGGTGGAAACAATTGGCGCAGTCTGTGGGAAACTGATCGAGCTAAGACGTGAGGATGACTTCGGACAGTTTGAAGCAAAGTTTGATAGGGGAGTTGGGTGGCACTCCGAGTTCCGCCGGGCATGCTTACGCACATCAAGCACCAGGATCATCATCGATACCAGATGCAATGGGATCGGCCATGGCAGCTCCGCCAAGCTCCACACCACCGCCTCCGAGGGGGCCTGCTGCGGCTGTGGGTGTCTCTCTCAATGAATCGCTTCTAACACAGCTGTCAGAGTTGATCGGCAAAGCTGTGGAGGCGGCGGTCGAAAAAAATTTGTGGAAATGGCAACGCCGCTGGCCAGTACACTGCCGGCACGGGCAACCCCGGCGGCAGAAACAGAGCCACTGCACGCTCGGCGTACGGAGCGAGTCCACCAGCCAGACAGAGAAGAGCATCTTGCCACATCTGACGGCGACACTGCCAGCCAGGTTAACCCCGACCTGGCTGAGCAGATGCAAAGCCTGCAGAAAGAGGTGCGAGAATTTAGGTAGAAGATGGTGGGTGCAGTTGCAACGCCGGCACGGCGAGGCACCCCATTTACGGAGGAAGTGATGTGCGATGACGTCCCAGCGTCCTATCGATCCTTGGGTTTTGAATACAACGGGACGGCAGATCCAGCAGACCACCTCAACCGTTTTGAGATAGCAGTGGCGCTACATAAATTTTCCGATTCAGTTATGTGCCGGGTCTTTCCAATGACCTTTACCAAATTGGCATAGCTCTGGTTCAGCCAATTTCCGCAGAGATCTATCAGCAACTTTGATGAATTCAGCTCGGCCTTCCTACATCAGTTTACGAGCTGTAGGAAGTATCAAAAAATGCCGCTCGAGCTCTTTAGTTTAAAGCAGAAAGAGAATGAGAGCCTACGTGCCTACATCAATAGGTTCACGATGATTAGCATGAATTTGTCTTGGTTTTTATTAGTATTTTAGTTTATTTTTCTTATTGTTTTTGGTATAAGTTGGATAGATTGAGCATATGTTCGTATTTTCTTATCTCCAACTTATTCTATCATATTTTAATTATAATTATTTAATTTTATGTTTATCATAGGTATTTTGAAGTGTTTTGGCCTGAAGATAGTCGAGGATGGGCGTACGAGTGAAGTTTCAGTGAAAACGGGCCGCGATTTGAAGAATTTAAAGCTGTCAGACTTTCTATAACAGTTATTTACCTGTAACCATTCTAGAAAGCCCTAGCCGACCACAACCCTCTGTGGCGTCGACGCGAGAACCGACATCGATCGACGCGCCTGCCACGGTCTCTGTAGCGTCGACCAGTTCGAGTCGGTCGATGCGAGAACTGACGTCGATTGACGTGCCTGCCACGGTCTCTGTAGCGTCGACCAATTCGCGTCGGTCGACGCGAGAACCGACGTCGATCGACGCGACGGCCCAAAATCGTGATTTTTAGGGTTTCTTGTGCGCCAAGTCATGAAATAACTATATAAACCCTTCATATTTTGGATTAAACACACAACCACGACCCAAGACACTTACCTAGGGTTGAGAAACCTATTTTCAACACCCTAAAACATATTTTAAAGATCTACGTCGAAGATTCAAGATCCGAAGCACTAAGATGAAGACGTTCGTTCAAGTTCCGATTTTTCGACGAAGAGCAACCACCAACAACTCGGATTCGCAAATCACTTTCAGCACATTTAGCTACTTAATAAGTCCTCTAAACTCTATTTATTCTTAGTTTAATTCTAGATAATTTATGTTTAATTATTTCGTTTGAGTTTCTAGTTTCGTTAATTTATTTCGAATTGTTTGAACCATTGAATCGCTGAGCCTTTGAACCTTAGAATTTTATTTTTAATATTAATTAGTCGCTGCGTTTATTCTCTTGTTCATGCTTGGTGATGATTTGTTCATGATTAGTTTAATTATTGCTTTAGTTTTGATAATTAGTTGATAATTGGTTATTGCTATGTTATTGGTTATTGCTTGAGAATAATTGTTTCCTCAATGACGACAATCGGAGCCTGAGACGTCTCCCCCAAATCTTTCTCGAACTGGGTCGACTCTTGTAAATCACCCAGGTTAGCAAAGGTTGGGGAGCCTGCAGCAACCATTGCTAACGACTGCTCAGGGGGGGGGGGAGAAGAAGCTGATGAAGAAGAGCAGAAGGCTTGGCGGATGTAGTCAGCAAAGGCTGCTGGATCTAACAAGTGGATGCGGTCATCTGTCGGAATATGGGAAAAGGAGGTGGGCTAGCTAGCGCCTTCGATCTTGGCGGACCGATCATAAGGAGTAGAAGGGTGCTCGGCTACCCATTTAGCATGGGCATCAAGACCCAATCCATAGTAGACCTCTGTCTCTGGAAGAAGAAGATCATACAGCTCCTCAGAGCCCAGGAAAGCTCGACGAGTGACCTCTCTGGTCAGTTGTATTAGGTGTAGCCCTTCCTCTGAGTTGAGAAACTCTAATCTCCCCTCGGCGCGCCCTTCAAGACGGCCCTGATCCACTCCGTCAGCCCTGGATTGCTTCACCTTCTCTTCCAGCTCCTGCTCACGAAGAAGAATAAGATCCCGTTGCTTCTCCTCCGACTCCTTGACCTTGAAAAGCTCAGCCTTCAGCAAATCTATTTCCATCTCTGAGCCCTTCAATTTGACCTGGGCTTCCTGGCCCTCTCGGACATTAGCCATTAGCTCTGAATCTCGCTTCCTCAATATTTCAATTTCCCCCTTGAGATCGGCGTGCAGCAAAGAGCCTCTAGCTCGGGCCAACAGAGATGCTCGTCCTACCACGGCCTGATGCAAGGAAAAGGTAAGTGGGAAAACTGGAAAAAATTAAGGATGGAAGAAGTGGGAAAGGTTATACCTGAGCTTCTGCCTTGCAGTAGAACTCAACTAGCTCCGGGTCTGACATCTTATCCACGATGTTACTGTCGTATGTAGGAGCTAACCCCATCATGAATTGCCTCGCCACTTTTCCGGGGCAGTTCAAGACCGACCTATTAAAAAAGGTCTATTTCGGGTAAGGAGGTACTTGAGAAATAACCGGAGGGATAATTTGAGGAGCGAAGGGAAGAGCAGTCTGAGGAGGATTCCTGGAGGATGATATAAGGTCAGTACGGCTCCGTTTTTTCCGCTTCAACTGTTGCTCTTCTTCTGGATTTGTCAAAGGCTGACCTGCTGGTTCCCGCACGGGGCTCCTCCTCGGTTCTGAGTCTTTCATGACGGGCTCGGGAGTCCTAATTGGCGCCTGAGGTTGGCTCTGGAGTGGCGTATCAAGGAGGACCTCTTCCGGGGCCTGAGCAGCTCTGACAGGCTCCCCCAGAGGACTCTTCTGGCTCCCTGCTGCCGCCTTGCGAGCCTTGGCTTCTATCTTCGCTAGCATCATCTTCTCTGAAATGGAAAAGCGAAACAGTAAAAAAAATAAATAAATAAATAAATAAATGTAGCGAGAAAGCAATAAAGCCAAGACATTCCGAGAAAAAATACCAATCTTGGGTGGCAAAGGACCGTGTCCTTGCTGGGAATTGAAGAAGTTCAAGTGCTTGATGGTAAGCATCTTGGATAAGTCTAGGGGGTTCTGATTTAAGAGGGCAATTTTTTCCTTCAGATCTGATGACCTATCCCCTCGAGGTAAGAGCATTTGAGGATGCAGAAAGCTGATGGGTTCGGTAGGGAAGCCCCAATCCCCCGAGCACTGGACAAAGAAGAACTTCTTTTTCCAGTCTTTATGAGAGGTAGGAAGACCTGATAAAAAATGGACGTCTGATCGTCCAGATAAGTAGAAAAAACCGGAGGAACTCTTTGCTTGGAATAAAGAGAAGAAAAGCTGAGTTGTAGGGGTAATTCGGGCATATTGTGCGGCCAGATGAAATCCGGCTATAACGCGAAAGGCGTTTGGTAGGAATTGTTGTACAGGGATATGGTACAGCCTAGAGATAGCCTGGATGAAGGGATGGACAGGCAGGCTTAACCCCGCGTAGAACTGGTCTACATAGAAAGTGAGATGCCCGGTGGGAGGTGATGACGCCCCCTCGCCGGGTGCCGGATTAGTGAAGGAAAACATGTCAGAGATAGGGAATTTTGCGCGGATTTCTTTGAGGGTCCTATTGCTGACTATTGAGGATAGGTTGTCGGGAGGAGGAGGAGGAGGTAGGATCTCCGGTGGGCCCCTCCCTGGAGCCATCGCGTAAGAATCGGTGGAGGAAAGGTTCACGGTGGAGGTGGAGTTCACCGGAGTTGCCCCTGACGAACTCTCCCTGACGGAGCTGGTTTGGGAAGAAGAAATTGACATAATTAAAGAGTGCGTGAAGAAATAAAGGGTACCTGGTAATAATTGCTTGAGAGATTAGAAGAAGATTACTGGAGGAGCAGAAATTGCCAAAATATTGCAGGAGAAAAAGGGAAGAAGCCTTTAAAGGGTTTTTGAGAAATAGAAATAAAAAATGAAGGAGAAAGAGGTATTTGGAGGGACAAAAGGAAGGCGGATCAATTTGAAAAATGAAAATCAAGGAAAAAGCGGGATTTGATGGGATCCTCGCATTTAATGCGGACAGAGGAACAGTATCCTAGGCAGTGAGCTGGAACGCTAACCGTCCTGGAATGGGACACGTGCCGCTGACCAATCAGGTACAGTACTTGGAAAGACGTGTGTTTATGGCAACCGTTTGGGGAATATAGGCCGACACCACTAATGCCAATAATTAGGGCTGTTTGGCAGGCGGATATCTCCGGATTCCCCAGTACGAGAAGTCATAAAAAACAAAATAGCCTCATTTATTTCGAAAGAGCTTGGGGATATTACCGATCTACCCCAACTGTTTGGGGGGAGGAGTTGATAGGGCAACATATATGCCAGACCTAGTTTGGGGTAGCTCTGACTCAGAATAATTAGATAATTTAAGAGAGGGCTAGAATAGCTCTGTCTCTATGAAAGATCTAATTAGCCTTCCCGATAAAACAGAATGTTAGGAAGAGGTGGTTATCGCTTGAGATCCCTGACTTAGCCATCTTGAAGGGCACTAAAGGTTTGGAGATTATACCAAGCTGAAGTCCCAGGGATTGAAGTTTAACCTGGTCTGGATAAAAGACCTGGTTGAGTCCCCTGAGGAATAGATCTCTTCCTCATTATTAGCAAGAGTTGACCTGTTGAACAGCGGGGACAAGAGGAAAGAAGATCCGAGATATTATGGACTGGGTCAGATCGGGAGAAGGAAATAAGGAAGACCTGGGACAGGGAAGACCTGTTTCCCAGATTCCCAGCAAAGAGACAAGTGGGACCACTTGTCAGAATTTGTTGCGTAACGGCCCTTGATTCGCGGCATGTGTTCCTGAGATCCCGACTGGGGTCCCCGTCAGGAGAAACTATAAATATCTCAGCCCCAAGGCTGAGAGAGGTATGTCATTCTCGTGAGCATTTCTTGCTTCCTTTCTAAAAAAAACGCCTCAAGCGCTTACTGACTTAAGCATTGGAGAGGTTTCCACCGGAAAACCACCGGTGGTCCTTTCTAATCCGTGTTTGTGGTTCAGGTCGGGGAGGCGTCACTCCAGGCGTTGGTCATTTTTTGGGTGGAAACACCCCAGGACAAAAGAAGATTAGAGAAAATGAACCTTGGATGTCAAATCCCTAATTAATTCTGGACACAAAGAAAAGACGAAGGGGAAGAAGAAGACAACACGCAGTTCCTGGGTAGTAGGTCACGTAGGAAGGCCTATCAGTGTCACACCCAACGTGATGCAGAAGAAGGGGAAGATGAGGTGTTGCCAACCTCCGCGCATTAAGAGCATGCAAGAGCAGTGCTAGCATTGCATAGACAGGTCGCAGGACCAGGACAATAAGAGTCGAAGGGCCATCCATTCTCAGATGGGATATTAAAACCATCTTTACCTCGCAAGTATAAGAGACTGGATTTCTATTATGAGGGGATGTCAGACCCCACACGTCATGTGCAGAGCTTTGAGAATGAGGCGGTGCTGAGACAGTACATTAATATCCACTTTAAGGGGTCTGGCGAAGGATTGGTTCCATCAAATTGCACTAGGGAGGATCATTAGCTTTCAGATGTCGAAGTCGGCCTTTCTGAAGCATTTCACTAGCGCCAAGTTACACACGAAGACCGCACAGTTTCTCTTCTCATTGGTGCAGTAACCTGGGGAGAACCTGAAGAGTTATGTTGCCAGATTTACTAGGGCTACTTTGGAGGTGGCCACGACCACGAATGAGATGAAGGCAGGAGCTTTTCATCAAGAGTTAAGGATGGGAGGTCTTCGAACATCGTTGGCCAAGTGATCTGCACATACATTTGAGGAAGTCCTGGATAGGTGTATGAAGTACATACATGTGGAAGAGGCTAAAGAGGAGCATAAATTACACTTTGGAAGGGAGGTCGGAGAACCAGAAATAGTGATGCCCAGAAAGTCGGAACCTAGAAGAGACACAAAGCGACCTACTCAAGCACTCTTAACCACAGGAGAAGATGTTAGAGGGGCAACAAGAAATGAAGGAAGAGTATGGAGGGAGGACACAGACTTCACACCCTTGGCGATTCTACAAGCAGGGGTGTTTACAATTATGGAGAACCAAGTACCTGATGTTATCAGGTGGCCGGAGAATTATACGGTGATACCTACTAACCCAAGATCTCAGTTCTTTTGCAGGTTTCACAACAATTATGGGCATTCTACTAAATGATGCAGTCACCTAAAGGAGGAGATCGAGAGGTTGATCAAAGCTGGACACCTGAATGAGGTAGTGTATAAAGATAAGAAACCTCAAGAACAAATACATCCATTGCCAGGGCCACCTCCAGGAGGACCCCCGCAGGCGCAGGCGGGGGGATGACCGAGACAGGGCGAGAAAAAGGGGTTGAGCAAGGGGGAGCCGCTGGAAATATTAGAAGGAGAATAAATATGATTGGCCAGGCTAACGGATTGATACACAAATAATGTACGGAAGCGACATGTGAAGGCATCTCGCCCGGGACCGTGTAAGGTCGCTGAAATTAACAGGCGACCTCCAACATCAGGACTAGTGATTTCTCCTGAGGTCGCGCAACACCACTTAAATGCATATTTGGAGGCGCGACCTATACGACAGAAAAGGAGACATTTTAGGGCAGGTTTAGATAAGGTGATTGAAGAGGAAATACAAAAGTTGTTGAAGGTTGGCCACATCTGGGTGATCCAATTTCCAGAGTATCTATCCAATTTTGTAATGGTGCCTAAACCCAGAAGCAAATGGAGGATGTGTGTTGGCTTCCGCGAGCTGAACAAGGCCAGCCCAAAAGATCAATTTGCACCCGGAGAACTAATTAGATTGTATTAATCCATTGTCGCGTATTGATCAACTGGTAGACTCAACCTCAGGATGCGAGCTGCTAAGTATGATGGATACATCATAGGGGTATTATCAGATCACAATAGTGAAGGAGGACCAACCTAAGGTGAGCTTTTTCACCTCGATGGGTACGTATTATTATGTTTCCATGCCGTTTGGATAAAAATGCACTGGCGACCTATCAAAGATTAGTAAACAAGTGTTCAAGGACCTGTTAGGGTCAACTATGGAGGTCTACGTAGATGATATGTTGGTGAAGAGCAAGAAATCAAAATCGCATGTGGAGGACTTGAGGAAGGCCTTCACTATACTAAGGCATTATGGCTTGCGGCTGAATCCAAAGAAGTGCGCTTCTGTGGTCCGATCGATCAAGTTTTTGGGATATATGGTGACGGAGAGAGGTGTTGAAGTAAATATGGAGAAAGTGCGAGCTATCATGGATATGCCCCATCCTCGAACTGTAAGAGATGTATAGGTGCTAACGGGTCGCATTGCAGGACTTAGTCATTTCATATCCAGGTCAGTGGAGAAGGGCTTTCCATTTTTTAGGACTTTGAGAAAAGGGTCAAAGTTCGAGTGGACCATGGAGGCAGCAAAGGCTTTTGATAAGATCAAGGAGTACCTGGCTGAAATCCCATTGTTAACCATACTCATGCCAGGTGAAGATTTAATCATTTATTTATCTTTTGGGGAGGTCGCAGTAAGTTCAGTGCTAATCATGGAGGAAGCTGGTGTTCAAAAGCCTATTTACTACATCAGCTGGATGCTAAGGTTAGATGAGTTGAACTATTCAGAACTCGAAAAGGGTGGATTTGCATTGATCTACCGACAAGAAAACTGTGACCTTACTTTTTGGGTCACAAGTTTAAGGTACGTACTAATCTATCACTTAAACAGGTACTGAGTAATCCAAAAATGTCAGGGCGATTGGTGAAATGGTCATTTGAGCGCAGCAAGTATGACGTGGTGTATGAGCTGAAAACAACGATTAAGGCTCAAGTGTTGGCCAATTTTCTACAAGAGATGATACGCTCAGCGGAAAATGAGGCTGAGCATAAAGCATGGTTGCTACACGTGGATGGGTCGATCATGACATCGGGAGTAGGACTAGGAGTTTTTTAACTAGTTCAGAAGAGGAAAACATGTATTTTGCGATCAAGATGGGGTTTAAGGACTCCAACAGTGAAGGTGAGTATGAGACACTGCTGCAAGGGATCAATATGGAAAATGAGTTAGGAGTACGATGAGTAAAATCATACATGGACTCTCAGCCGATAGCTCGCTATTATTATGGGTATTTTGAAGCAAGAGAAGAGTGTATGCAAGAATACTTAGGGAAGCTTAAGGAGGTAGTGGCCCAATTCGAGGAGTTCAGGCTGGGACATTTATCGCGAGCTGATAATACCAGGGCAGATTAGCTCGCCAAAATGGTAGGGACATTGGGGACTTGTAACACGACGCACGCAGGACGACGCGGACGAGTGATGTGCATCGACATCATCGCTACAGAGCATGAGCGTCGACGTAGCGTCGACTGATGCCCTTTCCATCGACGCTTCAGAACATGAGCATCGACTTAGCGTCGACTGCATGGGTCGACATCGATGCTTCAGAACACGAGCGTCGACGTAGCGTCGACATAGCGTCGACTGACACGAGCCAGCCTTCGGTGCCACACCGCACATCACGTTGACTGACGCGGTCCATCCTCGGCATCGATGCGTCATCGACGCACCATCCTGATTCTTGAATTTTCTCTCCTCGATTCGTCAATCCTTGTCTCTCAACTTCTTGTAAAACCTCATTCACTTATTATAGCACCAAATACTGCAAAATAGAGAAGAAATATACAATTGGTGCTCCTCCATTCGTAATATTAAACACGCGAGAAATAAACATATATGAGAATATTAAGCACGTAAAAACATAGAGATTAATTTCTCGCTTATCATAACACACGGGCGGTTACTTTGATGGAGTTAGCCCACAAAAGCTTAGAAAAGGGAAAGGAGGTTATGGAAATAGGTGGGTGAGAGGATTGGCGGGCACCAATTTGGGAGATTCTCGATAAGGTGGTTGCCGAGAATATACATTTATCTTCCAAAGAGGCCAGGACAGTGGTGCGGTTTTATTTGATGAATGGGTGTCTGTATAAGAGGTCGCACTTTGGCCCATACTTGAAGTGCTTATCGCGGGAAGAAGGGTTAAAAGTGTTGCAGGAAATACATGAGGGCTATTGTGAAGATCATGCAAAGAGTTGAATGTTAGTCGGGATGGACTTGTGAGCTGGTTTTTTCTAGCCAAGAATAAAGGGGATGGCAGGCGAGCTTGTTATGACTTATAAGAAGTTTCAAATGAATGCGCCTATTATTCATGTGCCCCCAGAAGATATGATGGTGATGAGCTTTCCTTGCCCGTTTGCGCAATGGGGTGTCAATATAGTGGGTCCATTGCCGAGGACGCCCTACAAGAAGCTCCATTTAGTGGTTGTGGTGGATTACTTTACAAAGTGGGTGGAGGCCGAGGCTGTGACCAATATAGTCGAGCAGACCGTAATCGATTTTATTTTTAACAGTATTTTTTGAAGGTATGGCCTACCACGAGTGCTAGTCTCGGACAATGGTGCATAATTCAATGGACATATGATGCAGGATTGGTGCAAGACGATGGGGATGAAACAACAATTGCTTCAGTAGTACATCCCCAAGCTAATGGACAAGTTGAGGTCACTAATAGAATCATTGTGTAGGGAATTAAGCTACGGTTGGAAAAAGTAGGGGGACTTTGGCTTGAGGAGTTATCTTCTGTTTTATGGGCCTATTGGACTACCCCGCGAACTACCACAGGTGAATCACCCTTCAGTTTTGTTTATGGTATGGAGGGTGTCATTCTGGTAGAAATAGTAGGGGTCTCATTGACTACAAGCTTTTAATGAAGAAGAAAATGAGTGGTTGGTTAGGGAAGCTTTGGAAACTATTGAGGAAATAAGAGATAAAGCAACAGCATGCGTGGAAAGGTATAAACAAAGAATTCAGGTGGCATATAACAAGGTCCGCGATCTAGGCTGGAAGCGTGTCGATGTAATATATGCTACAAGGAAGCTGGGTCCTAACTGGATAGGGTCGTTCAAGGTTATCAAAGTATTAAAAGGAGGTGCATATGTGCTGGAAGATGAAGAAGGAAAGACGCTACCAAGAAGTTGGAATATTTTCCATCTGAAGAAGTACTATGCCTAGCTCCTTAGGGATGGAGGGAGGTTATACTTATTTTTATTATGGGCCGACGCTTGTTTAGGTCGGTGATGGATTTGGGTTTTATTATGAACATTTTTACAATTATGCGCTGACGCTTTATTAGGCCGGAGATGGTTCATGGACCGATGGTTAATGGTTTATGGATATGGTTATGGTTATGGGTTGATGCTTTTATTAGATCACCAATGGTTTATGGTTTATGGATATGGTGTTTATGATTATGGGCTTATGCTTTTATTAGGCCGGTGATGGTTTATGGATATGGTTTTTATGGTTATGGGCTGACGCTTTTATCAAGTCGGCGATGGTTTATGGTTTATGAATATGTTTTATTAACCTGTTATTTGCGACCTTTGATTATGTGTTCGTGAATATGTTTGATTAACTTATTCTTTGCGACCTTTGATTATATGTTTGCTAATATGTTTGATTAACATATTCCTTGATTTGTTAGTTTTGTGTCTATGTGAATATGTTTGATTAACATATTCTTTTGCTTGGTTGATTATGAATTTATATGAATATATTTGATTAACATATTATTTTCTTGATTGATTGAGTTTATGTGAATATATTTGCTGAATATGGTTATATGGTTATTGGGTTCTTTGGTCTCATATGGTTTGGTTGCTTTATTTTTGCTAATTGATTCACACTTGGGGGACTAAGTGGATTTCTGGGTCACATATGGTTCAATATGGTTCCACTCGGTTTGATATGCAGTTGTCTCTTTTTGACACCTTGTGATAGGTGGGTAATTTTTTTTTTTGGATATATTTTAAGTTGACGCTTAGGGAGATCAGAAAAAGTTTTTTGAGTCGGCTAATTAGGTTGACACAAATATGGTGGTATAACTTTATAAGGGTGAGTTGTCTTATGGATGGAGCCTTTAAGGATTGTAGGTTTTATGGATTGGATTGGTGCTACAGGATAAATGGTGTAAAAATTCTCATAAAGTGTGATTCATTCATGGTGATCTAAAATTATTTGATGCAAGGGAAAAAGGTTTTATTATAATGGAGAGGTTATATTACAAAAATTATAAAGATTCTATTACATCCAGGGGAAGAAAGGGGGATAAACTCATCCAGGGGGACTTCGAGCTTGGCGTTGGGCCCAGCCTTCACTACCACCTGAGCCATACATTGGGTCCACCAAATAGCTTCTAGATCCTGGTTGACGTCTCCGTGCCAGAAATAAAAAAGGAGGTAGACCATCCTCCAACTGTATCTTATCCAGTTGGAAATTAAGCCCCGCTGCCTTTGAGCTTTGACTCGCTCAAGGGTGGTCCTAAAGTACAGCTTCGCCCCTTTTTCCACCTTCTGCAGAAAGGTCATCATGTGGCGGTAGGTGACAATAAAACTGGTCCCATAGTCTGCGATGAATTTTTGGCCCACTTCACTCCTTAAAAATGTGCGACGACCTTCATTAATCCCCTGGTCGTGTGCTACCTGCACATCCTTCTCCTTTTCATTATCTTTCTCCTGCAAAAAGCCTTCCTTCTCCTGCAGTAGGCTCTCCAACTCGGCCTGGCGTTTCGCGAGCTTGGAAATTTTGGAATTGGTCACCTCTAGCTGACACCTTGAGATATTTAGCTCTTTTCCATGGGCCGCTATCTAACGATGAGCTTCATACAATTCCCCTTAGGTCAAGGGCAATTGCTCAGTCTATCTGTTGGCATGGGGTGTCAGATCATCACACGCCTCCTTTTATTTATTTTTTGATTCTCCCTCAGAGTTAACAGCCATTAGGTGGATGGATAGTGAGGCCATAAGAGGTTGTAGTTGTATCATGGGAAACAATAAGAATAAGTTATGAGTTATAAATACACTAAAACATATGATTAACGGGATGAGATTTTGAAGGATAAGTTACCCGAGAAAAATACAGTGACGTTTGGGCCACCTGGTCGGCTATGTTGAGGGTCTCCAGATACTTCTTATTTGAGGTCAACACTTAATTTTGGAGGAAGGGCTGGAACTTGTTGGCATAGTCACAGTGCAAGAGGCCGTTGTTCAAAATTGGAGAGCCCGAGCTACATGCTCCCTGAATATGGAGGTATTTTGGGCGAGGAGATGTATATCGAGCTCGGGCTCGGCCATGGACAGCTCATTTCTTCTTGCCCTTGCCCACTGAAGTATGCAGAGGTAACTAATCGTCAGAATCGGCAATCTCCACCGGCTTGTCCCTAGAGGCAAGAGCTATTTCCACCTCCTCTTTTTTGTTTATCATGGGATCTGAGGAGGTCACGGAAGGAGTTGGGTCTGGTTGAACCATTGATGCTCCTTCCGAGATCGATGATCCACTGGTGAACACAATGCGATCTGCAGAAAATGAAAGTTGGTTATTGTTTGTTTTATGCGGGTTAAAGGGGAAATAAAGATCTATAATGGGTTAAATCTACCAAATTCAAGTCTGGTCATCTGCAGAGGTCACTAATTGAGGCCCACAAAAGAGTACACCCTCTCTGACTCGGTGAGTATCATCACATCACAAGGAAACTTGCACCATTCTTTGAGCAAATTTGAATATTTTTATGGAGAGAGGGGTGTTTTTTCTCTGTGGGCACTGGCCTTTGATAAGGGGTCTCTTCCTTCCATTCCGTAGGTAATGGCTAGGATTCACTAGAGGAAAACGAAAAATTTGATCGCCACTCGTGGACTTTGGAAGAAGGCCGAACAGATGCGCCTTTTGGCGTGAAGAAAGGTAGAAGGTACCTTTCTGATTTTTTATTATGTAGCAAAAGTAAAATAAATCTATGTCCGTCTCTATGTTATAGTATGTACATAATATTATATATCCGATTATGAACCTAATGGAGTTAGGGGCCATTTGTAATAAGGGGACTTTGTATTTTTTTGCTGCGGCAACCAAAAAGGGGTGCATAGGAAATCTAATTCCTGCCCTTATATGGTCATCGAAGACAATAATATGATTAGGTGGGGGGTTATCTGGGCTATTTTCACCAGCCTCGGGATGGACAAATTGAGTGGTATCGAGAATATGGAGGCTTTCGAGCCGCGAGCAGGTTCCGATCAGGAAGTACCCAGGGGTTTTCGATAGTTACCTGGATAGTTCGAGTAAAAGTGGGTATGTCGGCATGAGCAGATGGGGGCACGATTATAACTGGGTTGGTTAAGAAAGAATTGGGGTCATTCGGAGGAGCTTGTGATTAGGTTAGAGGTATGGCTTCAGGAATCTCCTCGGTTAAGGCTCTAGTTTGAGCTTCTAGCTCAGCCCATGAGGGACTTCCTGCCGGTTCATCTATCAGACCAGTTCTAGGTTCGATAATACTTTTTCTCCTATTTGGTCTGACCAGGGGGATTTCTACAGATTCTGTTTCAGAGGAAATATCGCGAATAGGGGATGAATTCATAGAGAATTAGGGTTTTGAGAATCGGAATTGAAAGAAGCTAAAATTACCATACATCAATAGTAATGAAAACAAAAAATGGGGAAGGGGAAGTAAAGAGACATGTTCAGAATACAAAAATTCAAAACAAAGTAATTGATGCTGAAATAGTAAATTAAGTTGATGAAATCAGGGGGACTTACTCATGGTGTCGTAAAATGATGAACTTGTCGAGTTGAATTTTTGATCCAAAAGCAAACATACTTTTTACTGGAGAATTATTAAAGTTCTTGCAGATGAGAATGGTGGAGAATTTCTTTTGATTTTTGGTAAACAAAGGAAAGAAGGTGAAAGGACGCCTGTGTTAGGAGCGGCGCAAATTTGAAAAGACGGGTAAATTTTGATCGACGCAAAGGTTTGGTAGGGTTAATTGTAGGTCTTTCATTTTTCTGGCCTACAAGAATAATATATTACGAGGAAATAAGCCTAAGACACGTGTCCGACACAATGGCAGTATGCATTTAATATTCGAAAGTCTGAGGTGATGTTTAATGGTTTTTATACTTTTACCAAGAGGCGTGTGAGATTGGCCTTTGGAGATATTAATGATTACATTCCACTTGATTATCTACCTCAATCAAGTAGAATGTGGGGGACTAGCTGATACGAAATATCCAGATCGTAGGCATGCAGGTTTGTAGGAATTTATAAGGCGACCTCACCTTTAAAAGGGACGATCTCTTCTATAGGAGGGCGAGTTGTTTGTAGGAGTGGCGATCTCTTGTATGGGAGTGGTGAGCTCTTATATGGGGGTGGAGAGCTCTTATGAGGTAAATGGTAATAGCAGCACGGTATTGAGAGTTGGGCTTTATGGTTAACAGAATCTTTGGCCCTAGTGGGCTGCTATGGACTATGGTATGGGGTCCCGGCAGACTAAGGGCATGAATATGGTCATTGGCCCAGGGTTATTACAGTAATTTAGCAAGAGTTCTAATATCTATGGTAACTTAATATATAGGAGAAATCCTAATTCGAAGTCCATAGTTATTTATGGTATTGTGGTTTGAATAGGAGACAAGAACCCTGGATTGGGAACACGTCTCTTGTCTATATAAAGAGGACACAGTCCGCACTTTTCTCTCTAAGTTGATTTTATCCTACTTTTGAGCTCTCGTATATCATTGTTAAAAAGGAACTGACTTAAGCATCAAAGGGCCTACGCTAGGGCTATCTGGCTTGGGTTTTGCTTTGTAGGTTGATTAGGTCGCCAGGAGTCTTCTCTAGGTCTATCAAGTCGGTGTACACAAATTTTAGGTCAGTACTGTCTTTTCTTGGTGAACCAATCTTTTTGGTCGCATCAGTATTAATAGATGAGATGGTATAGTTACGAATATGGTATGACTCGACGCTTGTGGATATGGATATGGTATATCCTGATACTCGTTTAGGTCAGAGATGATATAGTTATAGATATGGTATTATCTGACACTTGTTTAGGTCGGAGATAGTATGGATATGGATATATGGTATATCCCGACGCTTGATTAGGTTGGGTATGGATATGGTATATCCCGACACTCGTTTAGGTCGGGGGATATGGTTATGGATATGGTATGATCCGACAATAGTTTAGGTCGGAGATTATATGGTTATAGATATGGTATGGCTTGATGATTGTTTAGGTCGAAAATGGTATGGCTATGGATATGGTATGACCCGACGCTTTCTTAGGACGGAGATGGTTATATGGATATGGATGGCCTTGTGTAGGTCGGAGATGGTTATGTGATTATATGGATATGGTTTGTCTGACCTGTTTTAGGTCGAATAAATGATTTATGGTTATGGTTCTTGACAGACCTGTATTAGGTGGGATAAATGGTTTATAGTTTATGGTTATGGTTGTGATTTTTGACCGACCTGTTTTAGGTCCAATAGGTGATATATGGTTTATGGTTGTGGTTTTTGACTAACCTGTTTTAGGTTGGACAAATGGTTTTTTGGCTGACCTGTTTTAGTTCAGATAAATGGTAAATTATCGATCTTTTTTAGGTCAAATAAATAATTTTTTAGTCGACCTGTTTTAGGTCGAACAAATAATTTCTTAGCTGACATGTTTTAAGTCGGATAAATAGATTATGGTTTATGTTTATAGTTGTGGTCTGTGACGAACCTATTTTAAGTCGCATAAATGATTTTTTGGCCAACCTATTTCAGGTCAAATAAATGGTTTATGGTTTACAGTTAGGGTATGGAATGAATTTTTGGCCGACCTGTTTTAGGTCGGGTAAATGGTTTATGGTTAGGGTATGGAATGATTTTTTGATCGACATCTTTAAGTCAGATAAATGGTTTATGGTTATAGTTGTGATTGTGGCCGACCTGTTTTAGGTCAGATAAATTGGTATGTGGTTATGGTTATTATTGAAATATGATATCAAGAACACGTGATTTTTAATAAATAATGTGTGAATTGCTGAAAGTTATGAATATAAAGGTGATCATGTTCTGTTTGCATAAATCTTTGTTTTTATATTTTACCTGATTTCGTACCTCTTAGTCAGAATATGGGTGACTAGATGATACGGCATCAAATGTTGAGATAGTAAGAAAACTGATAAAAAGATTGCTAATATGGTTCAATATGGCCCCTGCAGATCGGTAACATGGTAATAACAAGGTTTTATGGTAATTATGAAACTATGGAAAGAAAGAATCTTAATATGTGAATATTTACTAATTATGGAGATTGGTTACAATTACAAGATTTAATCTCATCTTGGGAAGGAGTCCTATTATTTGGTAGACAAGTTTAAAAATCTTATAAATAGAGGATTCAGGCTCTTATTTCATAACTTTAATGATCATGTAATCATAGGACACACGATTGTTATGGGAGAATAATGATCACTTATTTTTATCACATAAAGGTACTGATTTAAACATCGGATGGTCTATGCCGATGCTGCCCAATTTGGATTTTGTTTTGCAGGTCACTCAGGTCGAATAAGGCAGTTCAGAGCTAAATTACATTTTTTTGTGAGCTAATCTTTTTAGTCGAATCAAGAGTAACAACATTGACTCGTGCATGTCGCATCTACACCAAGATTATCATTTATTGTTACCTGCATTCATTGCAGAATAACAGCATGGTATATGTTCAAATCCATCATATTGGTTAATGTTGTTGAGACCCTAACCTATGTGTCAGCTAGCTATTCGTTCGGAAGACATGTGTCATCACTTGGTAGACCCGCATGTTGAGTTGTCTGCTTATAATGGTTTGTGTTAAAATGCTACCTTTTTGGGATTTTTGGCCTACATATAAATAACAACTTTTTTCATTTGATCACCCTGCTTAAAAAGTTAGGGTTTTTTTCTCTCCCTTCTTCTCCTCCTCGCCGCCACCCTCTCATATGTGAACCAAAAGTGAAAAAAAATATGTTTTCAAATTAAGGTCTGAATATTCAAACAAAATCTATTTTCAAAATTAATCAATGTTCAAAACCAAAAGTAGATCTGAATATTCTCCATCTATCAATCGTTAAGATTTATTGTAAATAACAAATTAAGGTTCGAGAAAGTTTGCATATTGTTCTTCACGATGAGGGGGCGTTGTTCGGTCTGGATCAATGGCGAGAGTTTAGTGGCGGGTTGAGAGTCTGTGTATTCTAGGTTTTTACTGGCGGAGGTGGATCTAGGGTTTTGAAAAGGAGTGGCGGGGGCTTTTCCCAGCATTTTTA
>BMAC01000045.1:1466177-1483142 GCA_014905375.1 Phtheirospermum japonicum | reverse complement strand
TTTAGTTTTTGCATGTTATAAATTGTAATAAAATAGAATTTAGTGCATGAAATATAGACACAATAAGAAAATAACCCCACTACAAAAACATAAAATGACAAAAAATAAAAAATAAATTACGTACTCTAATTGAATTCCAGTCAAAAGTGTGGCTAGAATCTACGAATGTAGCTATACAGACATTTTTGATCAAATTGGTATAAAATAAAAACTGAAAGAGAACCATTGGGGAGTCTTTTGGAAATACCCATAAAATATGGGGTTGGATTGTAGTGTAGTATAATATTTGGAAATTCATAAAAATATTGGGCAAAACAATGTAAATAAATTCACACGGGAAGAGTTGTTTCATCTTCCAGAATATATATAGAGAAAAGGGAAGTTCCCAAAATATGTTCATCGCAAACCATAACACGAAACCAAAAGCATACCCCTACGCAAGTGTACGTATCTTAATCATTAATTGTATCATCTGCATGATTTCAAGAAGAGAAAGAAAAAAAGAGAAGAACAAGAACAAGAAGAGGCATCAACTTCTGAAAGAAATACCGAGGAAAAAAAAGACAACTGAAAAATGAAAGGAAAAATAAAGTAATTACTGTTGAAAGGCGACTGAATAGAAAACAAGAGAAGCTAAATAAGTTTTTTTTTTGGGTGGGGGTAGGTGGGAACACGAAGAAAATAGAACCATACCCTTCACATAGGGTTCAATGGGGTCTTCAATCTTGATGACCATTGGGCAGAAACATACATATAACACAATATGTCAAAATAGATAAATACAATGAGCTGAAAATTGACAATTGACAAATGAGAAGGAAAAAATAAGCATAATGTTTGATATCAAAAGGAGCTGCAGTGCATAAAAGATCTCCTTAAGTTAGTGTATTAACCAATACATTAACAAGAGAAGCACTATTTTTTATTTTTATTTTCTTTTGTCAAATTACATGACACGGAATCAAAACATTCATACATATTACTGAAAAAGGTATAAGAACATAGAATCATCATACCCTTCACATAGGGGGGGCTCTCCAGGATGATGCTTGACATTGCTAACCCCCTTTTTCAATGGCTTGAAATTGCTGCATGTATGTGGTAATTATGAAATATAATAATAATAATTATTATTATTATTATTATTATTATAATAACCCAGAATTTTGATAAGAACTAGGATTTATGTTTTAAAGGTATTGTCCCGTGCTCGCCTAAAAATTGTCGAATGCTCATGCAAGATAATCGTCATATTCTTGCATCATGTCCCACGGTCCGCTCTAACCCCAACGCCGATAATAGACAATGAATATTCACTAAAATTCATTGGACATTTTAAAATAAATGACAATAACAAAAATGGTTACAAAGAAACCCTTGCTCTGACAATATCATCAACACTCTTCGTTCAATGATTTAGTTGTTGCATGTTATAAATTGTATCTTTTGGGTGATTAATCTATTAATTTTTGTGATTACGAATTATGTCTTCATTCGTTCTATTCTTCCCTCTTTTGGCAGGGTTCGTTCGAGTTGAGTCTATTGCATTATGGATTCGCATATGGTTCCTGTTTTTTAAAGATGTTCTTATTTGATCATAATGATGAATCAGTCTTTTTTCCCTTTTGAATCAGAATGATCAATTAATTTTTTATTTATATTATTATCTTAATTGTGTTTATACCTTATAAAGACTAACTATATATAGTAAACTTTTCGTAATTTAGGGATTTTTGTTATAATGAAAATGATTATAACCAATCAATTCACACTAAAAAGGTTCGAGTTAAAAATACTAAAATTATGATTTAGGGTAATTTGTGTGATAGTGGTCAACTTTCCGAAATAGATTTATGATTTGTATGATAGCGTTTAATTTAGTAATAATTTAATTAGTTAGTGTATATGAGTTAAAAATATTGAAATTATGGGGAAAAAAGTCAATAAATTCATACTAAAAAGGTTCGAGTTTCACTCAAAATAAGTCTACATTCATTTAGATTTTTTTTTATTTTTATATAATTGAATATTCAATTTTACCATGTTTATTTGTTCAGATTTAAATTTTAAAGTTTTCATGGAATTACCATTAATACAAGCTCAATAATTAGATTTACTGATTTTAAAAATTATATACCATTTGGTTTAGATTTTTTATTTTATTTAAAAGATCTTTATTCAAATTTCCTTAACTATAGTTAAAATATAGTAATATTTGAGTTTTGATCAAAACAAGTCTGTATTCATTTAATTTTTTGTTAATTTAGTTTAATATTCAAGTTTTATCATGTTTATTTGTTTATATTTAAAAGAAATTAGTAGGGAAAGGTATTTATTATATTTTCTTAATTTCAATTAATAATTTTAATTGAATACTCAATTTTGTTTTTCAAAATAAGTTTATATTCATTTAGGTAAAAATCATTTCTATATAAAAATAAAATCTAATTAATGGAAAAATATATTATATTTAACCTCAATTAATACAATTACCTTTTTGGTTGAAATCGTGCAGTCTATATATTATAAATCGATATTGACATTAACGATAAGATATATATCAAATAAACTAAAAATTATTATTCAATCTCATTAATTAAAATCAATAAATTTGGTATCTACAATTATTCTTTTAATTTAGTCTTGGGTGATAATTGATTGGTTCTCAATTTATATTAAAAGTGACATTATTGAAATAAAAATTAAAATAATTTTTTATATTTTTATTTTTGATACTTATGGAAATATCATTAATTTTCTACTTAACTTCGATTAGAAATTTTAAAATATATATCTTGTTAGATCTTAAATATTAAATCTGAAGTTAATAATAATAATAATAATAATAATAATAATAATAATAATAATATCTTAAATCCACCCTATTTGTTGATGTTTTTGACACCCTAACCTATGTGTCAGCTAGTCATTGTTTCGGATGACATGTGTCTTCTATTTGTTTTTCGCCGCTTTGGGTTGTGGGGCTTACTTCCTAGCCCTAGTGGGAGTAGTGACTAGCGTTATAGGTTGTTGGGCGGCCGAATCACTTGGTAGAACTGGATGCTAAGTTGTCAACTTCTGATGATTTGTGTTAAAATAATATCTTTTTGGGATTTTTAGCTTAGTATAAATAATAATTTTTTTTCATTTTCTCATTTGCAATCCAAACTTAGGGGTTTGCCCCCTCTCCCTCTCGCCCCTCTCTCGCAGTGATATTTTTTTTGTAGCGTTGTCATTTGTTCGTGAGTGAAGAAAAGAGGGGAAAAGAAGAAATAAACTGCGGTATTCTATGAAAAATCATACGAGTTTTCTTATATCTCTCAGTTGCAAATGGCAAAAAAAAAAATGAAAATGAAAAAGGGTTTTCCTCTGTGGAAAGGAAGTTCAATTCTCGCAAACAATTAATAAATTGCTTCAAGAAATTTCTCACCACGGAATAACTAAAAAATGAAAAGAGAGAGAAAAGAAAGGAATGTGTTGTTTTTTCCAAGGCTCGGAGCTTTTCAAGATAATAATAACAGGCAGAGCTAGGCTACTACACACAAGTATAGAGAGAGAAAGAAACAGACCAATGCGCGCACACACACACACACACACACACACACACACCACACACACACACACACACACACACACACATATATATATATATATATATATATATATATATATATATATATATACTTCAGATAAAGAGAGACGGTATTTCGTATTTGTTTTTATTTATTTGGGACTAACAAACTGCGTGTGTGCTGTGGAATAAAGGAAGTTGACTTGGTTATAAATTTGGGGTCAATATGAACTTATGACAAATTTTGTCCTAATTGAGCCATTTGAACTTATTGAGAATTAATAGACGAAAATGATTTAAGATTATTTATTTCAATGTAAAATATAAAATAAAATAGTAAATGTGGTATACAATGAGTTTTTCTCAAAATTTAAATGTGAATAATAATTCATCTTTTGAACTTGATAAATTATTTCTCGTCATCTGCATATTAATAATTATCGTATATAAAGTAGGTTTTCAAAATTTAAAGTGAATATTATTTTTTCATTTTGTATTTCATGTCTACATTTTGAATTTATTTTTAAAATATATATTATATTTTTATGATTTTCTTATCAATGCCCGCGTAATCGCGATTTTTTACACTAAGTATTTATTAGATAACAAAAGCCTTATCACTTCGATTTCTTTGTTCTTTCTCTCCTTTTTACTCCCTTCCCGTATTCGGTTATTTATGAGTTTAGTGTGTCAAGTAAAATCGAGGGAATGTCCCCGTGGGGCAATATGGCGGAACCAAAAAAAAAATGGAAATAAAATCATTGAAATACATCCAAAAACATAGGAATCAGTACCTTTCATCGAGGAAACCATTTTTTTAAATTTTTTTTTGTCAATTTTATAGTAGCCCGAGGGACATTTCAATACTGTTCAATGATCATCCAAACATCCAATACAAAAATCAGAAACCAATTGTCTATAATCAGAATAGTGTAGGACACAATTACCAACTTCAAGAAGCAGTACACTATCCTATCCGGTCCCCAATTTGATGCCAATCAAAGTACAGCCCTTCAATGAGGCTGCAGAAAACCACCTCTAGCATATTGAGCTAAAAGTTGCTAAATTAGCCATCACGCTAAATTACGATTCAATGCATATTGAATGTTTTTCATGGAATAGATGACCATATGAAGCTTTCTTCTACATTCAGTAAGCACAATGTCAAGATCTTTAAGGGATGGTTGTTCTTTCATTCCAGTGAAGTTAACAAATTGGAATGACAAAAAAAAAAAAAAATTTAGAGACCACAGAAGCACTTACCAGATGTGAAACCAACGAAGAAGAATTGTAATATCTACAAGAAAATGAAGAATGTATATATATATATATATATATATATATACATACACACACACACACATACATCAGAAGATTAACAATTACTATTTTCGGATACAAGCTCGGCAACTGTGTTGTCTCTACATAATCAAAAAGATCCTTCTAATTGACACATCATTCTATATTATGAAAGTACTACAGTTAACATGAAAAACAAAAGCGCAAAACCCTATTCCTATTTTGAGGTTAGTAAGAAAAGAATCTCTCTTTTGTAAGACTATGGTACATGTTATGTCAGTATTATTTACGAGACAGATTAAGTGAGGCTCTTGCGACTTGAATGAGTGAACACATTTGAGTAAGGTGGTTGTAGTGGCACTTTACAAATAGATCACGAGCTTGTAGCTCAAGTTGCTTTCACTAATCCTTTATAAGGGTGTTGACAAGGATTCGAACCTTGGACCTCTCAAATTATTTGAGATTTATCTTCTACTTTCCAACCATTCCGCCCAACTTATTAAAAAAATGGCATTTTACAAACAGAGCAAGCTGTAGAAAATAAGAGGTATGAAGGCATTGTCAAGCTGCGCCGTATAGGCTTCCAACAGACCACTGGTGGTCACTGCTACAATCAAAGAAAACCAGTGCTGCAAAACACGAGAAATTGGCAGCATGGGTATCAGAATAACAAATTTTAAAATATAAAATGGTTATATCTTCTTGCATGAGCATAGAAACAAGAACTTGGAAAATAACCATGTATGATACAAGGACCCCAGAACAGGAACACATACGGGGGTGTGGGGGTGGATAGGGGAGCAAAGTGACGGCGTTCATTGCCTTTATCCAATGAATAATGATCACTCGAATTACTCCTTCCGTCACATTCTATCTGTCACAATTGACTATTTCACGGAGATTAAGAAATATGATTGGTGTTATAATTATAGCTATCAAATGACCATAATATCATTTTGTTTAAAATATAATTAAAAGTGTGAAATAATAAAGGTAGGGATAAAATTAGTAAAGCAACATCTAATTCTTATTGAGAAAGTAAAAAGTAACAATGATTCTCGATGTGAAAGATAGAATGGGACATGAGAAATTTTAAATTACGACAGATAGAACGGAACGGAGGGAGTAAGTGGACGGACACATTGCTAACAATAGTTAAACCAAAGCAACAATTCAATGTGATAGATTATAGGATTTATACCATAGTGAAAATGTAACCAGTTGCTGCTAGAAGTGGAAGTAGAAGAAAGCATGCAGCAAGAACAGAGGTTATGCCAGCAGCTGTGCCTTCAATTGTTTTCTCTAGAAAACACAAAAATTGCAAGAGTTGAGAGACGAGATAATGAGTTGAAGCTAAAATAAGTTAAAGGGAAAAACAAGTACTGCCAGTTTTACTCCAACGAAGAACTCCATACTTGTGGCCTACCATCGATGCCTGATATAAACAAAATTAAAGTAATTAGTGCGAGGATCTACTGATTTAAAAGCAGCAACATTGTTAACGCAAATTTCAAATAATGAGCCTTCTGTTTGAAAAGTCTTCTAGTTTCTGCAGTTCAACCATACACAGAACTTGCTGCATGAGCACTCCAAAATATAACTAGAATCTTTTCTCCAGTTCATGGACTAACTATCTAGTCCCTTGGAACCAAGTCCATAAACACAAACAAAATTAGTTCATAAGCAGTATAATTGCTTTAGCAGTCACTAAACATGTACCACATCCTAAACCAGTACAATTCACAGGTACACTCTGGTACACAATCTTGTATGAAAACTCATACTCGAGCAGTGTGACAATTCTTGCAAGTCGGAAAATAGCTTGCATTTTTATCATTAAGTGCTTTTAGAGAAAACTGAAATCTAAATAGGTGAAGTGCAAGAAACAAATCTACAGACACACTTCAAAATAATAATATAGAAGTCACCCTTGTTATCTAACATACTAACAGAACTATCAGTTAAGCTCTTGGTCCAGACAATGCCAACCACACAACAATCATAAAGTAATGCATGTCTTCATTGCAACACCTCCCCTTTACAATTAATGTTCAAATGCACACAATCATTTAATTAAATACCACCAAACCCAAACCTTGGTCACTATGAACTGTGACTTAAATTAAAGCTAGTGAGAGCAGAAGAAACTTAATCTATACCTGCAGATGAAAATCGGATATCAAATTTTCCTATTCTGAGATTTTCAAAGTGCCAAATTGTGTTTATAAACACTGAAACAAATAAGCATAATTGAATCAATGAAAATGAGTCTGTACGCCTCTGTGAATTAAAACTAGTATTTATTTTATCCCATACACTGCCACATGATTGAATGTAGTCTATAAAAGGACACAAGTTTAAACTTTTGCACCAGATTCCTTATATACAAAGCATCAATCTGCATCTCAATTTCTGATATCAGATCAAGTATTTTAGCAATAATGAATCAACGGCCAGAAAAGACCACCAGCAGTTTACCATAGTATCTCCAATACCAAGACTCAGAATTCCAGCAAAAGGGGCAAGTGGTCGGTCCGTGAAACCCGAAGACAGCCAAATCGGAATTGCACATCCCAATAACAGCGAAAAATGGCTGAACATTAAATAAAAGGGAAGAATTAAACTATCAATATTTTATATAAATCTCATAATAATATGCAATAAGAGAAGAAGTTACACACCTGACAACGAGAAGATCAGAATCACGATGATCTGTAAAAGCATTCATAAATTGGTGGACTAGATGACCTAATGGCCATATTTTCCATATCTACACAGTAATTAGCAAAATTATTTAACTTATGACCAACATGCAATAGATAACAGAATAACTGATCAGTAGCATTACTGGCACAGAAGCTGGATGGCCAAGATATAGAGAAAACCATGAACAAAGTTCTTTCCCAATTGTTTAGAAGGGCGGAGTGGGTTACCACTAGGGGTGGCAAATCGTTTAGTGTTTTGTGTTGATACGATAGTGACACGTACAATAAGCTCTCAAACACAAACACGAAATGATAAGATCCGTGTCAATCGTGTCGTGTTTGGCCTTATCGTGTTCGTGTCTCAACACGACAACTTCAAGAAATTACTATGTTTGTGTCGTTATTGAGTCCAGGCCCGTACTTGATGCGAAGCGAGTGAGGCGACCGCTTCAGGGCCTCACGTACATGGGGGCCCAAAAAAAATCTATTTACTATATATGTACACGTATTCAAAATAATCCAAAACACACTTAAAATAAACCAATTAACCCAATTGCTAATTAATTAGGTGGGTTCTGAAATCACTAGCAAACTTTGTTTTGAATCATTTTCATGAATTCATATCGAAGACTCTGCAATAGAACTGACATATTATTTTTTATTATGGAAATGACTTCAATATTAGTGGAAAATAATATATGTTGATGCTTTTGATTTCTGATTGATTATTTAGTTTATGAAGGATAAATGACTATTTTTTAACATTTTCTTCAAAAAGACTATTGGTCCAATGTTATCCAACAGTTTGCATGTTATTATTTCAGGTATTTTTGTTAACTTGCTACTAATGTAATATATAGTTTGTGATGCAATTTTGGATTGTTTACGACATTTATTATTGTAAACTTGATCTTGTTATTTACGCATTTCTTAGTAATTGATCAAATTATATTGTCTGAGGGGCCAATTGTTCATTTTCGCTTCAGACAAAATCAAACAATAGGTACGGCTCTGATTGTGTCGACACGATAACAACATGAACACAATTGTCGAACACTAACCCATTAATTCCGTGCGTGTTCGTGTAAAATTATCATGCCGTATCAATAGTTCCCACCCTTAGTTACCACCAAACATTTACCTTACAAAACAATTGACAAAGTTCATGAAATTCACATACAACTGGTTCAACCAACTCTCCATACGCAAATTACAGATTCATATTTTTAGCACGATAACTGAACTTGATAGTATACCAGGCCAACCAAAGAAAAGTGGAAGCTAAATGAACTTCAGACCATTCTAGACAATTTCAAGAGATGGGTATATTTCCTTGCTAAATTTACAATTTCTATCTGTTGATTTTTTTATTTTTTGCTTTTTGTTTTTGCATAACTTTATCTTTGTTTCATTCTACTCCTGAAAGAGAAGAAAGAATAAGAGAAACTTCTAAACAAGATTCCAACCAGACAAGTGAAAATAGTCACAAGTATTACTTCTCCTATGTCTTATCGTGCTACTAGCACCATAACCAAACATATCCAAATCAAAAAACTTTGGGAAGTAAAAGCAAAAGGAAATTGAAAGCAAGAATCCTTTTGAAGGATGGAAATATGTCTACTCCATCAGTAATTTTTATTTTATACTCCCAAGGGAATATTGCAATTTATGGACTTCTTTAGATGTACTTGTATATTAAAAGCATTTTTTGGTACAAAGAACGGATACCAAATTTCTCTACAAACTTTAAGGTATCGGTAGATATATGAGTAGACAACCACAAATCTAATAATAAGAATTCAGCATAATTCACATAATGGTGATGTAAGGAGATAAATATGTAAAACCTTTTGTTAGAAAGGTCGAAAACAGTTTCAGCAGGACTTACTCGTATATTTTCCAATAAGAGAAAAACTGCCAGAGCTGCACCAAAAGCAAGGTCAAGAAACTTCGGCTGAAAATGAAAATAAAACATGTGTCAATTACCAAAAATAAATAAAGAACACACAGCAATTAACTATCAATCTACTTTTTTGGACCTCAAAGCACCTGAAATATAAGGGCGGGAACAAAAATTGAGACAGCCATCAGATGATAGTATTTGCGAAGAAGTATCCTTTCAGTTTTACTATTCTTTGATATGTTGTAAAATCGTCTAACCGACACAGATATGATGACCAGCCAATAGATGCATAGAGTGAGTCTTCTAAGTGGTTCCGATAAAACAAAATCAAATACCCTGATGAAAAAAGAAAACATAGAAAGCAAATGTCATGGCCAATATTGAAGAACTAAATTAAAGGGTGAGGTTATTCACACAACCCTTTACTAAGTACACACATTTTTAAATACTGCCACGAAAATAAGGCACAATGAGTGCCACGATAATAGTCGTGCCAATGTTCGTGCCATAAATATGACATAATAATGATCGTGCCAGAATTCGTGCTTTATATTCATGGCAATAGTGTGTGCTTAGTAAAGAATTGGGTGCCAATAACATCACCCTAAAATAAAATTACTTGCTGAAATCGATAAAGAGAAAATATTATCTTGCCACTGCAGATACTGGCATTCTTCCTAAAAAAGATAAACAAGTTAGTGGATATGCGAGCAACTTAAAAGTTCCATGTTGCAACACTTGTTCCATCAAGTGTTTCTTTATCTTGAATATACTTTTATGAGAACCTCCACAGAGTTTATGTATCTTTCCTCATCAAAACACATTTGGAAAATATAATACACCAAGTTCTACTTTCAAGAGGCTCAGGAGAGCCAGTCCCAGGAATCACATAATAATGTTTTCTGAATAAACTCTTTAAATATCTAGACTGAGCCATTCCCAACATGTGATAACAACTACCGATACAAAACTTTAAAAGACAAAGATGTTAAGCTCAACAAATGTTCCAAAATCAGAGCTCAAGTAGATCCGATCCTTCTAGTGATGTTAGAAGTCATTTTGATATATGATTTGATCTTGTTTCCAGAAGATCATATCAAAAAGGGCATGGTTATCTTCATGTTTTCAGAAATCTTAAGTAACAAAGCTTTCTGTAGTATATTTATAATCAAATTTCGTTCTCTTTTGTCACTCTTCAAATTCTTGCCATTTGGTGACACTTCTTTGAAAACATAATGGGATAAACCAATAGTCTTCAAGCGGAATTCCAGACTATCTATATAGACCATCTTCATATGTCAGTTTGTCCATATAAATATATAAGAAACGAAATAAGGCCTCAGGTTGATGTGTAGAACAATGGACCACATTTAACAAAATATGGGCAGACTTTATTTAAAACTTCAAGAGCAAAACTGGAAACTTTTCCCCCTTAAATGCATGTTTTCCTGAATACTTAATAAACCAAGAGAAGCAAAATGAAATGAAATCCAAACGATAATCTATACCATAACAATGGATGCATGTGAAAAGCATGCACAAATTGCATCCATGAAGGGACAACCACAACCAACATAAATGAGACTAAAGCATAGAAAACTATGGATCTTCTAATCTGATTGTTTCCCTGATCTCCACTGCTACACAAGCTGACCAAGTATTCCCAAATTCTGAGAACATATTTATAAAACACAGAAAAAAGGAGCAGGCCAAAAACCATTCCCTGCATGAAATAGGCAAAGGCGTTAAAAATAAATCACTAGATAGAATAGCAACCGTTTATCCCCTCTTTAAAGGGCACAGTACTGAAACCGCTATTAAAACCTTTAGAGAACAATACCTGAATAATGGTGTTTATCTCACTTCTCTTGAACCCATTTTGTACAAATATTACATTGGATGATGCCAAATAAGAGATCTGTATAACAACAGACATTGATCAGCCAAAAGAAATGATTTAACTATGTATCCTGTGGTATACAACATGAAAACTGAAGACGGTAAAACCAACATTTGCAGCAGTATATGCCGTCATGTCCCCAAAATAGATTACAAGGCCAGTGGTCACTAGAAAGGATTCTCCTGCCAACAGAAACATTCACACACACACACAGCAAATAAACAAATAAGGAGCAAGTCACAAAGACACACACTCAAAAATAACTGTATTACATCAAAGCATGCAAATCATAACAGGTTCAAGACACCTAATAGTCGTTATTAGTGTTCCTATCACATCAGATATTAAAGGTAAACAACAATGCAACTTACCTATGGAAGCACATGCGGGGAACATGCGAAGGATCTTCTGAATTAATGTAACTGCTGCCAGTCCATGAATGAGCACCCACAATGACATCAAGGCTAGAGACCACCCTGTAAAAGGGCAGTAAGTTGAAAAGAGAAAAAAAAATGAGACATGAAATATGTGGTACGGACAAGCAGATGCACCTTTATGGTGAAACCAGACTATCTGGCTTGACTATCAATATACATATTCATCCACCAAATGATTCAATCAATACTGAAAAGCATGAAAATGGAAAATTTGTTCACTTACCACTGTATAATTTCCCAGATAATGATAAAAAGCTGAATCCGACAAGCAAAATTATGCAAGTGAAACTATAAATTGAATTCCACATGGAGAGAGAACAGATGGAATTAGTGCTCTTTCGTTTACGCTGACAAATAATGGAAAGGAAGATTAGCACACTGAGACAACTGGCTGCTGCAGCCCAATACTGCAATTTGAGATATTCAAACTCTGTAGGACACGAAAAAAAAATATATAAGAGAGAGAGAGAGAACAAGCTACAGATTATAATGCGACGAATTGCATTTTTAAAAAAAAAAGCTGGGCATATTCCTGAAAAGAAGAAAAATCATTAGTGTAATGCATAAGCAAGACCCCTATGTAAATAATAAAAAAGCTAGTGGGTTTTCTTTTTTTTTATGAAGAAGAAGAGACTACTCCAATACTTATCACTGACTGAAAATAAGGCAGCAACCTATTGTTAACCATATAACATTAAACACGTAAAGGTGAGATCAGTTAGATTTACTAGGAATGCTAAATTCAGAAATAATTAGCGAATTTGCTCATAAAAGTTAGCGATTATATTTCCTATGTTTTTCCTAGGACGAAGAAGTCATTGAATCACAACAACATTCAGTAAGCCAACTTATTAATTTGCATAATATAATAAAAGATATGGAGGAGGAGGAGCTTCAAATGAAAACAAAACCCCTATTGGCAATTTTTGTAATAATCTTGACAGCAGGTGTATTTCGACTCAATGCATAACTGGGAGAACATGCTGTGACATTATTTAGTCCAATGAAGACAAAAGAAATTTATCAGCCCCACATGGGTAATTGATCAAATTACTTCCTTTAGTGGGGCTTAAAAATTGAGATGATAAGTAAATTGTTTTCAATTTGAATGTGCAATTTTTTATTTAGCTTTCCTTTTTGGTCTTTGATTCAGTAATACAAAGTTTCATTTTAGTGCAACCAAAAGGGGGCAAAAGATTCATATGGCCTTTCATAGCAGAAATATATTTACGGAAGTAAAAATCAGAAAGAAAAATGAGCTTCAAATTAACATGACAGTGTACCCTCTATTCCAATTTCCTGCAATGACTCTGCTCTCAGAGTCTGAATCAACCGCGAAACCAGAAGGCCAGGCAGTGTGACTGCGCCCAAGAAAATTCCTGATGGTGCTCCAGGCCTATTATCAACCATTTTGTCAAATCAACACTTCCAATTCACATTGATATAGGGACACTTTAGGGAAGAAGAAAAGGAAGAAGCAATGCAATTCGATCTTCAATCTTTCAACTAATCTAAGCTCGTTAAAAACATTAGGAAACTCTCTTTCAGCTTAAATCCACTACAATTGCATTGCAATTAAGTTGGATATTTTAAAATATAACAAATTTTGATCACCAACCATATACTAAATCCTCTAGGAAAAAACAGAAGGCCATGAAATCACCACAAAAACTAACAATTGCTCACCTAACTTTAAACACATAACATCCAGAAATGCATAAAATACAGTGGAAGCAAGTCATCGTGAAATGAATTCAATTTCCAAACCAGAACACAATAATATGAACATAACTCCGTTCAATGCATGATCACAACCAAATCATCAAGCCCTTCGATAAGATAGTCAGACCAAAACCAAGCAAAGACCAAAGCTTATAACATGTTCTACCACAATTCAACTCGAAAATGCACAAGCGAACTCAATCAACCTGGTTCTGAAGGGGTGCGATAGAGGATTGAAGGCATCGTCGGCGGAGATCTCGACCGAGAGAGCGAAAAGGGAGAGGAATGAGAGAGAAAAGGCTTCAGGGAGGAGAGAGAGAGGGGTAGAGAAGAGGATTCGAACAATATAAAGCAAAACTACGGCCCTCTCACCGTTGAGCTGCTCCGACAGTGACAGCGACAGCGCCATGGGCCGGCGTTTATTCCAATCCCCACTATGTTAATCGATTTCTGAACCAGAGATTTTGGTGTTATGATGGAATGATCAGGGAATTTGGGATGGGATTTTGGGCGCGGTTGGGTTTTTGCAGTAGGCTGGCCGTTGAATGTTTATTGAACTGTGTCCGGAATTGAAAACACGGTAAGCCGGTCTGACTTGTTCATTCGATGGTCTCACCTCACCAACACTTCTATACGTAATCAATACGTATTCATAAAGTGTCAGTGTTTAAAAAAAATTGGTATAAATAAAAAATTTTAATTCATCCAGATATGGAACCACAAATTGAGAGATAGTACAAATGTTTATAGATTTTTTTTTATTGTATAAATATAAGAAATGACTACGGTGGATTCACGTTACCATGCCCCCCACCCCTCTTGCATTTACATCGGTCCATCTTTTAATATTTATATTTCAAAATTGATTTAATGGTTATAAATAGGTGAGGAATTGTGACTTCACGCAACCGTATAAATATATAACTTGTTTTATGTGTTTTTGAAACTTATCACATCTATATCTATATCTATATCTATATCTATATATATATATATATATATATATATAAAGGCTAGCGTTTTTAGAAATATTTTTTAAAGTTTTCCCGTCATTTTACTTACTATTTGTAGTATACATCTTTATTATTTATATAATTATTTATGTAATATTCTTTTGGAGATTATGATTTATGTAAAGAAAATATCACCTTTATATATTAATGCAAAATCCTCCTAATATATGTGTGTGCTTCGTATGCTTCGTTTGACAAATAAAAAGATTTGGTGCTTCGTATACTTAATTTTTTAATTTAGATTTAAAATTACATAATTATCACAAATATTTTTTATATTTATCTTTTGATATACACGGGTGTTAAACAAGTGTATATTAATGCAAAATCCTCCTAATTTATGTGTAGGCTTCATTTGGATAAAAGAAATGGTGATTCGTTTGCTTATGTGTCATTCGAGTTTAATATATACCCAACTTATTATATTTAGCCTAACTTAATAGTTTTCTTTTATTATATTTTGTCTAATTCAATAATTTTATTTTATACTCCTAATATAAAAATATAAAAATTTCATATATAATTACTATAAAATACCCTAAATTAATTATTTTAATTAAAAGAGAAATTTACATATGAAATAATTTTAATTACAAAAAAATTTATTTATGAAAATAATTAAATAAATTGTATTTATAATAAAAGCTGAAATAATTTACTTTTGAAATTCTAAATATTTTGTATAAGTAAATTATGATATATTTGCAATAATTGGAGTATGTAACTAAATATTCGTAATGAATTCAATCTAAATATTATAAATTAGAATTATATAATATTAATTAATTAATATTAATTAAATTTAAATATTTTTGAATTTTTCAAAGTATGTAACTATAATTATTAACAAAATTAATCTAAACGTAAAAATATAAAAAGGTTTAATAATAATTAATTAAAATATATTAGAGACAGGTTAAAAATATGACATCTTTTGAATTTTTATAAGTATGTAAATATAATTATTAACGAATTTAATCTAAATATTAAAATATAATATTAGTTAATAATTATAATAAATAATAAATTAAACAGGGCACGATTGAGACATCTTTTTAATTTTTTATTTTAAATTTAAAACTTTATAATTTTTATATTTAATTTTTTTATATATCCCGTGTAATACACGGGTGTCAAACTAGTTAAATATATATATAAGAATTATGTATACTTTTAAATAAAATCTGCACAAATAAAAATAATATAAATTTTTTGAAGAAAATATAAAATATAAAAAAGTTATTTAAAACAAATATATAAATATATGTAAATAATTTGTTAATAAATTTTAAAAACCCAAAAAATCAAAGGTAAAACATAAATATTTTCAAATGCTGTAAAATATTATTGAAATCATATAGATAAAAATATAAGAACTTATAATTAAACTATAAATATTTATTTATGGACGATCTGGCATCTCAGGTGCAATTTCATCCATAATGGAGTTCATCCTTCCACCACTGGGGCACTCATTCTCATCCGCTCACTATTATTAGAGTCTTCCGCCCTGGACAATGGCTCGATGGCAAACTCTGTTTCGGACCTGATATGTTTGCGAAAATTGGGCGTGCGTGGTAGGCCCGCGCCCGTACCGACCCTCACCCCTGTGTCATGGTTGCCCCCCTCACCTGGTTGGATTAAGGTGAATACTGACGGCAGTGCTCTGGGCTGTCCTGGAGATTGTGTTGCGGCTGGCATCTTCCGCACTTGTCGGGGCTTTGTAAAAGGCGGCTTCTCTAGACCGCTTGACCTGGGTTACGCCTTTGAGGCTGAGTTGGAGGCCGCGATTATTGCGGTCGAGGAGGCTGATCAGAGAGGTTGGAGACGGATTTGGTTGGAATCTGATTCGACTTATGTGGTGGAGCTTTTTGTGAAGCGTAGCCTGGATGTCCCTTGGCGCTTCCTGGCTCGTTGGCGTCGGATTCTTTTTATCACTACCTCGATCGAGTTCATGGTTTCGCATGTTTATCGAGAAGGCAATCGCGCTGCTGATGCGCTATCCAAATCCGATTCTCCTCGTTACGACTGGTTCACATCACCTCCGGCGTTTCTCTTGGATCTGGTTTAATGATGATATTCTGGGTAAATCGGTGTACCGTTCATCACGATCCTGACATCAGCCCTCGGATGGCAGTCTAATCTCGGTCCGGCAGAGGACCTTGGTATTGCTGCTTTATGGATCACGATCTGCTTGTTGCAGCATCTTTTTATTTTTAGCCGACCTTTGGCTTTTAGAGTTTCTTATTGCTCTGTCCTGTTCCTTCTACTACTGGCGTGGGGAGGGTACTCTTTCCTCTACGAGGGTTTCTCCCACAAGGGTGGGTTTACCTCGAGAGGTTTTAATGAGGCCTGAACAGATGCCTTTGGTCAAGGAACAGACGTCGTGATCTTATTTGTATAAACTTTTTTCTA
>BMAC01000045.1:1442415-1457270 GCA_014905375.1 Phtheirospermum japonicum | reverse complement strand
TTTAGCATTTTTGTTGATTTTTTTTATTGGGGTGAACTCATAAATAGATGAGGTGCCTATATCCATGCCCTAAAACAAATAAAATATAAATAACTCCACATTTATATATTATGTAACAACCTTTTGCAGACTACATTAAGTCTAGTTATAGTTTAACTTGTTATCATCACATGCTAATAGTTTCAAGCTCTCCCTTTAGTTAGTCGCGAAACAATCATATTAGACATCTTATTACAAATCACTGCGTGCATCTCCTTGTTTAGTCTTTGTATGAGAAATTTTCATTTTTGGTACATTATGTTGGCCACTTTCCATAAAAGGTACGTGATGTTGACCATCATCAAACAATATCCATTAAGTTGTCCAATTCATCAAAAAAGATACAAAAAAAGCCCGATCGGGCTTTTTTGCTGACGTGGCGTGATTCAATACTTTCTTATCATTTTTCCTTTAATTTTAAATATTAAGTTGAAAAAAAAACTGGAAGATTTTTATTTTTGGTACACTATGTTGGCCACATTTCAGAAAAATGACATTAAATTGGCAATTCATCAAAAAAGGTCCAAAAAAAATTTGATCGGATTTTCCTGACGTGGCATGATTATATATTATTTTATTAATTTTCTTTTATTTAAATATTAAGTTGTAGACAAAAACCTGTTTTGCCTTCATTTTCTTTTCTTTTAATTAAATAAATAAAATCTTAATTAATAAGAAATAAAAAAATAGTGATAAAAATATAAATATAAAATAAATCTTCAAAAATTATAAAGTTAATAAAATAATTTATATGACTTTTATATTATTAAAATTATAATTAATAAAAAATTAATAAACTCGGAGATAAATATAAGAATATAAAATGAATCTTAAAAATATAATAAAACATATATAAAAATATATATGAGAAAATCTATTATAAATGAATTTTGAACTCTCTATATTTATTATATATTTTTTAATATTTGTATTATATTTTTATATTTATAAATAATTTATATTAATTTTTATTGATTATAATTTTATTAATTAGATTAACGGAAAGAGAAAAGAAAAACATAAAAAGAAAAGAGAGAGTAAAATACATTCTTGTATTTAATTTATTTTGTATAATTATAGAAAAGATAAGAAAATATAGATATACCACTTTAGAAAAAAAATCTGATCAAAGCTTTTTTGGACCTTTTTTGATGAATCGGCCAATTTAACGTACATTTTCTGGAATGTAGCCAACATAGTGTACCAAAAATAAAAATTTTCCCAATTCTTTTTTCAATTTAATATTTAAAATTAAAGAAAAAATGATAAGAAAGTATTGAATCACGCCACATCAGCAAAAAAGTCCGATCGAGCTTTTTTTGTACCTTTTTTGATGAATTGGCCAACTTAATGGACGTTGTTTGATAATGGCCAACATCACGTATCTTTTGTGGAAAGTGGCCAATATAGCGTACCAAAAATGAAATTTTCCCGTCTTTGTATTCAAAGACAAAGTGAAGATCTTATAAATAACTTTAGTCTTTTCAAATTATCGGTACTTGTTGTATTTATTTGTCAACAGGTACTCAAGATTTATCATTATTCATGATTTAATCACATCAATCTATTTGATTACAACTGAATAATCTATTTGTAATTTAGTCGCAATTTGTTGTATTTTTTATTTTAGAAATAATTTATATCAACATAATTATACAATTACCAAATCAACCTTTAACCAATAAAATATAATACTTGTAATATAAATTTAAAAAATTATAAAATCAACTAAATAAAAACATGTATTTGAATTATAAATATATATTAATTAAATTTTTTTTAAAAAAGTCACAAAAACCCTATATATTATAAAGAATATAAAATAAACCAAAAATAGTTTAAAATTTGATTAAAATGTTATGAATTCTAAATAATATATAATAATAAGAAAAATATATAAATGCTATAAAATAATAAAATAAATCATAAAAAATATGAAATTAGTTATATATAAGAAATATATTTTATATACAAATATTTGTCAAATACTTTAAAAATAAAAAATATGAATAAATAATATAAAATAAATCTTATTTCACAATAATTTTATAGAATAAATTAAAAATAGTTTAAATCATAAATAATCATTTAATAAATCCTAGAAGTAAAATACACTTAAAATTCTATAAATAATAAAGTAAATCTGAGAAAATTATGAATTCAGTTAAATAAATACGACATATGTGTTTTAACTCTAAATGATTCTTAATAATTTATGAACTAAAATAAAATAAAAAATAGAAATAATATAATATAGTATAATATAATATAATATGATAATATTTTGAAGTCAGGTAGAAATATAATGGGTTTATAATTCATTTCTAAATATTTATTTTAAAGACATTGAAAGAATAAATTGGCGATAGTTATAAATTAAATTAAATAAATATAGAAAAATTAATTCTAAATAGTTTTTATCTATTGAAAGTTGATAATAATATAATAACAAAGTTCAAGAAGTTATAAATAATAAAATAAATCTTATAATATTTTAACAGGAAGTAATATACTTATAAAAATTATCTTCTAAATCTAGAAACTAAAAAATATATAAATATTATAAAAATATATAAAATACTACAAAAACGAACAAAGAAATGCCAAATAAATGAGGCATAGTATTACAAATTTAATTAAAGGCCTTTGTATTCTATTTTATTATAGTTAATATTTCTGAAATCAGCTCGTTAGATGAGTCGGGATAGCCACTGAGTAATCGAGTTAAACATCAGTCATCGAGTTAGTTGATAAAACCGATAAATAAATTTGAATTATATATATATATAAGTTATACAAAAGTAGTTATAATACAAAGAGTAATAAATCATTTATGTGTGGGTTTCTAACGTTAAATACATAAATTCATAGTAATTATTCACAAACTATTAATATACAAATGTTCATAAATAATTATTTAGTTAAGAATTTTAAACTAATGTATTGAATCATTTATATTATGCGATTATATAATTATTTTTCTCATTCTGCCCACGTATAATTTTAATTTCAAATTTTAACTAAATAATTGAATAAAGTTACTTACCTTTCACTTATGTACATAATATAATTTTTATTTTTTTTAGAAAAATGAAAAAGAAAAGAAATAAAAGTGTCAATTTCAAGTTTGTGACACGTTCTGGGTCAAAGTTTGAGTTATCTGGGTTTAAGCAGTATTACGTATACAAAATTAAAAGATATGACTTTATTAGGTTTGTCCTCGTATCGCCTTTTCTGGTCAGAAAATAAAATTATGAAAGAAAAGACAAGTTCATGTTACCAATTATATATATATATATATATATATATATATTCTTCTTTACATCAAGTTTTTGGTTGTATTTATAATATATTTTTTTTCTTTAACAAAATTATTGAATAATTTTTTAAAATCAAATTATAAATTTTTTTAATTTTGCTGTTATGTTTTTCGATTTTGTTTATATTATTTTATATTTCGTATAATTTTTGATTTCTTTTATATTTATACTTAGTTAATAATTTTTTATACTTTAATGATAAAATCTTTTTAGCTATGAATTCATATTAAATTTATAATATTAGTACCTTTTTGCTTTTTTTTACATATTTGTATTATAAATAAATATTTGTAATTTAATTATAAGTTCTAATAATTTATTTATAAGAAAAACAAAATTTATCTAATATCATTTGACACATTTATATTTTTATTTTACTTTTCCAGGTTTTGCAGATTTATAAACTAAATATTTAGATTTATTTATAGATTATACATTTTATATCTATACTTTATTTTCAGATTTCTTATATATATATATATATATATATATATATATATATATATATATATTTGTAATTGATATTATTGTTTTCCAATTTTATTTTATATTTTTCTCGATTTTTTTTATTTTTAGATTTATTTAATAATTTTATAGAATCTAATTATGAAAATTTTAAGTTAATTTAACTTATTTTATGATTTTTCTCTTTAAATTTTATCTGATTATTGAATTTTTTTGGTTTTGTTTCGTATTTATTAAATAATATTTATAATTTAATTACAAGTTCTTATAATTTTATCTATATGATTTTATTAATATCTTTAATTTATCTTACAGCATTTGAAAATATTTATATTTTATTTTTACTTTTTTGATTTTTTCAAATTTATTAAATAATTATTTACATTTATTTATATATTTATTTTAATTTTCTTATATTTTATATTTTACTCAGATTTTTTAATGTTATTTTCATTTCTCACAGGTTTTATATATAATTATTCATAATTCTTCCATATATTTAATATATTTTTTTACATAAATCATAATTTTCAAAAAAAATTACATAAATAACTATATAAATAATAACTATGAATTACTATAAATAGTAAGTAAAGTTAGCGGAAAAATCTTGGAAAATATATTTAGAAACGCTAGGCTTATATATATATATATATATATAGATAGATAGATAGATAGATAGATAGATAGATATTTATATTTATATTTTATTTTATAAATTATTAAGATCCATTTAGAATTAAAATATATATTTTATATTTATTTAACTAAATTCATATTTTTCTGGTTATTTTATTATTGATAGCATTTTGAGAGTGTTTTGTTACTTTTAGGATTTAATAAATGATTATTCAGGACTTAAATTATTTTTAATTTTATTCTATAGAATTATTGTCAAATAATATTTATTTTATATTATTTAAACTATTACTATCTTCGTAGTTTTTTTTAATTATTTGATAAATATTTATATATAATATATATTTCTTATATATATTTAGCTTATTTCATATTCTTTTATGATTTATTTTATTACTAACATTTCTTTGTTTTTTCTTATTATTAAATAATTATTTAGAATTCATAATATTTTAATTCAATTTTAAAATATTGTATGATTTATTTTATATTATCTATAATCAGAATTGATCCCCTCCTCTTAGTGGGGAGGGAAAAAATCCCAACTGTTGATTTGGCATGACAAATCAACAGTCAACGGGTCAAAAAAAAATTTTTTGGTCTTATTTTCCCAAACCACCCCCTCCCCACTACCCTCTCCACCCCCACCATACGTAACCTAACCTAACCTAACCTGGGACAAAAAAGATGGGATCTCAAATGCAAAGAAATCCCAAACCCCATCAGATTAACCAACCACGCATATCCCTCCAAAAAATCAAGAAAATAATTGTATTTCATTAGCTCCCTCAGCCCAATTCATCGCCTACGATTTCAAAGCCGCCTGCAATTTCAAAGCCCCCCCTCGCCGGAGCCGCCTACGATTTCAAAGCACCCTGCTGCCCGGAGCCACCCACAATTTCAAAGGATCCCGCTCGTAAAAAGGTACACAAAGATTCGGAGGTTCCATTTTTTGCTTGCGACTAAAAAATTGAGTTTTTTTCAAAGAAGATAAATTCTCGAATTTCTAGCTTGTTATGAATTGGGCAATAACTTCTTTTTTCAATTACAATACAATAAAAAGATGGCAGCATGTAATTGTAGAAAAAAGAAATTGAACTGCAAATCAGCTCGCTTTTTTCTATATTTCATGTATCATACTTTCATTGAATTGTTGGTGATGAATTTTCTTATATTAAAGATTAATTAATTCTTTGATTGATTAATATTGAGAAAAAAATGAATTGCCTTGGCACACGAAGAATTATTATTGTGTTAAAAATCAGAAGCTGTTCATTTTTTTGTGTAAAAGTAAAACGGTGGCAGCATGTTACACAAACGAGAATTATCATCAACAAAAACTATAAGATATTGAAAACCCCTAAACTCAACTCTACTCGGTACCTAAATATCACAATGAACAAGCTCAAAAGCAAACAAACTATGTTTATTAACTCTGGACGGGAAAGACGTGCAATGATGTTTCCATAACTCACAAGCCTAACACTTGAATTTGATATACTCAAAAAGCACTAAATGTTTGACGGATGAAGGATAAGGATCACCAAGATGATAATTCCATTGATGAGGAAACACAGTTGCTGAGAGGGCATGAGAAGATGTAGGTGTAACCGAATCCAAGTAGTACATGCCATCACGCTCATGTCATCCACCAATCAGTCTCCTCGTCTTCATGTTCTGAAAAATACACTAAGATGGATAAAAGCTCATAAAGTAGTTGTGAGTTTTAGTGAGGTGACTTATGGACAATAAACTAACTGGAAACTTAGGTGTGAAGATAACATCATAAAGAGTGATACTCGTAGTTAACCGAACAACACCTGTTCTCATAATTAGAGAATAGGTGCCATCGGCCAGTCAGACAGGGGATAAAGATGAAGGAGAGGACCAGATAGAGAAGATAGACTTGTTACTAGCATTATAGGCAGTAGCACCAAAATACAACATCTATGACTTACCATGGAACATGGAAATGCACCTACAGAGGAAGAGGCAGTAGTAGTAGAGGGTTGAGTAGATTTATGGAGAATGTTTTCATTCTCAACACGAGGAATAGAGATTATGTTAGCAATAGAAGGTGATGGAGTCTTTGGTTTAGTATACGCACTATTAGCCTAGTCAATCTTATTGAACTTTGCCCAACACTTCTCAGAGACATGGTTGGAATGACCAAAGTGGATGCAAGAATAATCACCCTTAATTGCATCAGTTCCACGATCATAACCATGACCCCAATTGCAAGCAGACATAACAGGAGAGTCAGACCATGAAGGTGATGAAGGTTTAGTGCATCGTGGCCTGTGTTCACATGAAGAATACGAGGTAGAGCATTAAATAATGTGGGAACATTATCACTAGCTAGTAGATTATCGCAAAGTGGGTGAAGAGTAGGATCTAAGCCTGATAAGAACTTTACCACCACGACTTCCTCCCAATGATACTTACGAGTTTCAGCATCACAGGATAGAGGATGGTATAACAGGACTTCATCTACAACCCCTTTAAGAGTAGAAAAATATGTACTAAAATATTAACCATCTTGTTGATGAGAGAAGAGCTTTTCATATAACCCAAACACTCAAGAGGCATTCTTGCCATTCAAATACATGTCTCGTAATGCATCCCACGTGGATTTTGCGGACTCTAAAAACATGATATTAACACTCACATATTCCTCCATACTATTAAGGAGACAAGTCATAATAGAAGAATTTGATAAACACTGTTTCACCAGAAAATAACCAAACCAAACCAAATATATTCCCCCTCAAAAATACTCTGATCGTCCTGGAAATGAACCTAAACTGCACCCAAAATACATTAGAAAGGACCACCGAAAGATTTCCGGTGGAAACCTCTCCGATGCTTAAGTCAGTTAAGCGTGTCCGGGTATTTCAGTGGGCAATGAAAGGAATGCGCAAGAATGTCATACCTCTCTCAACCTTGGGGTTGAGATATTTATAGCTTTCTCTGGTGGAGACCCTTTCCGAGATTTCAAAAATAGAATCCGCGAATCTCGGGCCGTTATGCAAATGATCACGACAAGGGGACCTACGTGTTCCCTCTTGGAAAATCAGATTGTCTGACCTCCCATAAGCCTGGCCTCCTACAATCCTTCTTTAAGAGGATTCGGATCAGATCAGGATGTTTCTCCTGACTCTAGGCTTCTTGACCTTAATCTCATCCGAGAATTTAGGTCAGATCGGGATTATCCTAGGCTAGAGTAATTCCTTCAACTCACCTCAATTTATTATCCTGACCTTCTTTGGGAAAGTCAGCTCAGGACATTCATAAGGGCATAAAAGGTTAGCTTACTGGACACTTTCTTAGTGACATTAGACCAGGTCTACCCCAATCCAGGTCTCCTTATTCAGGCTCGTCCTCCCCGAAATGGTTGGGGTAGATCTGTATACTTCTAGGTCTTCTTTTAGGAGCAATTAGATTTCCACGCGTCCTTCCAAATTTCCGTATCTGTACAAATCCCAAAAAATCCGCCTTTTGAACAGGCCTAATTATTGGAACTTATTCGTGACGATCCATATCTAGAAACGGTTACCCTACCAACATGTCTCTTTGAGTACTGTACCATTGATAGGTCATCGGCGGTTACCATATTCAGCAATGGTTGGCGTTCCAGCTCACCACCTAGGGTACTATTCCTCTGCCAGGCATTAATTGCGGGAATCCCATCAAGATCGCGCTTTTCCCTTGATTCCTGTTTTTGAAAATCCTCCCTCCTTTTATCCCCGCTATTTTCTCTTTCTTCCTCACTTTTCATATTCTCAACTCACAGACGCTCTTGCTTTTTGCTTTTCTCTCTGAAACGATTCAGTATCTTCTTCAAGCTCCCTGCTTTTCGATCATCTTCATCGACAGGTACTTTTCCGATCCTTATTACTTTCCAATAATATTAGCACCATCATCTTCTTCTCTTTCTACTTCGGCCACAGTAGCGTCTCCTGACATGTCGTCCAATTTCACCTCCGCGACGTCTTCTCCCTCCTCGCCGTCTTCCTTCGAATATCCGCCTCCTATTCCTGGCCACCCTAAAATTTCCTCCATTCTTAGTGATAAGACTGTCGAGGAACTCCGTTATAAGTATAAGATTCCCGAGGAGTTTTCTCTGGTCAACCCCCACCTCGGTGTTTTAGCGTGCTAAGCGCCAGCCGACCACCTCACTTTCTTCGCTGATCAATTCCAGGCAGGGTTGCGCCTCCCTGTGAACCCTCTAATATTAGAAATCGCCAGCCTGTACAAAATCCCCATTCAACAATTTGTTCCCAACTCTTTCAGAATCATCATAGGTTACAACCTGGCCATGCGGTATGCTTGCCTGGACCCTACAACTCAGAACTTTTACCAGCTCTTCCAGGCCAAAAGATCTTCTCCGGGTTGTTTTTATTTATGCACCAGGCCTGGAGTTCAACTCTTGAGCGACATCCCTTCCTCCAACAAAGCATGGAGGAAGAAATTCCTATTCGTGCACTGCTCGGAGGACTGGGGCTTTCCCTCGAAGCCTATCGTGCAGCTATCAACTCAGCCACATTTGTCTGTGGGAGACAGATCCCCTCGGCTGCAAAAAATAATCCTTACCCTCAACGAAAATGTTTTCCATCTCTCCCAAATCCTACTTCCCTTCGTTTTAGATTTCTTCAATGAGCGAGAAGAGACACGTCCTCTATCTCGCGAGATTGGTAAAACGTTTTCCTGCTCTGACATCTTTATCTTGTCTTGCATTTGTCTTTTGTAGTCAACTAATTCTCTTTTCTTTTCAGCAAACATGATGCAGAAAATGATAGCCGCTCGCAAACAAGGGGCAGGGACCGCCTCCGAGCCGAGATCCCAGGAGGCTATTCCTTCTTCTTTGGTAGGGAGAGGCTGATTAATACATATTTGTCCTTATTTTTAGTAGGTTTACAGCTTGTTTTTCTTATTGTTTTTGGTATAAGTTGGGTAGTTTAAGCTCTATTTCGTATATTTGTAGATGAAGTTGATATTCAAGAGAGAACGAGCTTTCCGGCGAAATGAGTAGCAAAAGATAGAGAGAGGCGGAGGCAGACGCGCAGTCGCGTCGACTGATGCTACCATCGACGCACCGTCGACGCGAGCCATGATCCGCGTCAGTCGATGCAGCGTCGATGCACTATCGACGCTACTTGCTGAAGCGTCGATGTCGACGCACCGATGTCGACGCTACTTGCTGAAGCGTCGATGTCGACGCACACCGTCGACTCACCCGCCCAGCCAACACGCACGCCCTGGCCGCACTGACACCGAGCACCAGCACGCGTCAGTCGATGCACCGTCTACGCGACGGCCCAGAATCGGGATTTTAGGGTTTCTTATGCTCCAAGTCAAGGGAAATCTATATAAAKCCTCTAAATCCGTCCCAAAAACACACTCTCTGACCCATACACACTGAATACTTGATCTCTTGGTTCGAGAACAACACCATCCACATCCCAATAACAACAAGTGATCGAGATTGGAGATTCGAGGATCGCCAAGCTCCAACCGTCCGCTCGTGATCCGTTCTTCGACCGAGATCAATCACCTCTCCAGAGTAGCTGGAGAATTTACTACGCTTTCTAGTTTAATAAGTACTCTAAATCTTTTATTCGCTTTCGTAGTTTAATTTATGCAATTAAGTAGTTGTTTTTCATTTTTGAGTTTGTTTATGCTTAGATCCCTAGATAATTTTGGTATTGAATACGTAATCTTTAGTTTAATTAATGCTTGGTTATTATTCTTGTTAGTTAATTCGTTTCGTTTGCATTTTGTTCTTGATAATCGCTTGATCTTATGCTCGTTTAATCTTGTTTTAAGTTCTTAGAATAATTTCTCTAGTTTATAAGTTCAAATTGCTAAACTAAAATACATAGTTTAATTAGAGTTCATGCGTTTTAAATTCCTAGTTCATCAAACAATCAACCCCCCCATGTATGTGATATTGAATTAAACAAACTATTTGAGAACTTCAATTGTATGTTCCTCGAGAGATGACTCGAGTCAAGTTGCCAAGCTACACGCGACCCCGTTCTCTTGCGGGCAAGCTATTGATCTTTTGAAAAATTTCATAAGTAGGCAACACAAAAGCTTGAATCAAAATTTTGGCGCCGTTTCCGGGGAACATACAAAAGTTTTCAAAAATATGCTTGTTTATTTTTATTTTTATTTCAGTCGTTATTTGTATAATTATTCTCTCTAGTCGATACGTTTGATTTGTTGTTGAGTTCATGCAAGGTCGTAGATCGCTTAGGCTCGAACTTGCACCATTCATCGACAACATTCATCGTCCGAATCAAGTGAAACCACCTCACTCACCCACAAGTGAATCGTCTGCCATGACTGATTTTATTTGTGATCCTGTTCCGGAAACAATGTTGCGACTAGATAACCAAGCCCACAACAACGGGGATGACCAGTCACCAAGGCATCCACCCGTGCAACAAAGAAATGGGTACGGGAGTGAGCCAAATCATCCTGACGGACCAGTACAGCCTCAAGCATACGAGGAGAATATTCAACGAAACGTAATAGACCAGAATGAAGGCCAAAGAAGAGGAGATAATCGCTACCGCCACATTTCGGATGACTATTCTGAGAGATCATATCATGGCGACGAGCGGGTCAATGAGTGGCTGGCATATGACGGGTACCATGGGAGAGACGAATACGCGAGGCGAAATAACCAAGCAAGATACCAACAGGAGGCGCGCGAACCGAGACAAAGAGAGTTCACGACCCCTCAAGTGGGTCCCTATAGTTTGGCAATTGTGTTGGGTAGAACCGCGAGAGACTTCGAGTTGAAACCTCATATCATCAAAAACCTCCCGACATTTCACGGCCTCGCCAACGAAGACCCACTGGCGTTCCTTAAGGAGTTCTATGCCGAAGTTAGTAGGATTCCGTCCCCGGGACTTCATCACGAAGACCTTCAAATGGTGTGTTTTCCGAGTTGCATGAAGGATAAAGCCAAGTCTTGGCTACTATCAATGGAACCGAGATCTCTGGTCGATTGGCCCATGGTGAGCGACAAATTCATTAATCAGTACTACTCAGCTCATACGACGGGCCACATAAGGAGACAAATAGTCAACTTTGTCCAACAAGACGGGGAGTTGTTTCACGAGGCGTGGGAACGTTTCAAATCTTTATTGCAAGCTTGCCCCCATCATCACAACTCTCCGGGAATGGTGAARCAACTCTTCTACGAGGGACTTCTAGATTCTTATAAGAATAACGTAGAGGTGGCTGCTGGAGGAGACTTTGGGGATTTGACAGCGACGGCTGCCAAGCAACTATTTGAAAGAATGAGCAAAAAGTCGAGGCAAATGAGCTCTCGACCACGGAAGATAAGGGTTAACGAGGCAACTGAGGTGCCAAGTAACGAGACCTTCGAGGCATGTAACCGTTGTGGGGAGCAAGGGCATTCAGGGGATTCATGTACGATGGGGTATCACGAGGACACCGACGCTGAAGCACACGCCATCAAGGACCAATTACGCAACATAGATCTTCCAACTTATGAGCCCAGGCCTCAGCCAAACACCAAGTTTAATGCAAATCGTAACTCTCCTTACTTGAAATGGGGCCCTGAGAATCCACATTACGCCCCAGCACAAAATAAATCAACACAACCTCCACCGAGCAAATCACTACCAGCAGGGCCAACACCTGTTCCTATACAGCCAAATGATCAACTGCTAATTTGGCAACAGAACCAAGTCACCGAAACACTGAGAAACAGGTATGGATTGACCAGTCTGACCACGCAAGTGAATAAGCAAGGAGAGGTCTTGGATGATCTATCTAAGAGCGTGAAGAACTTGGAGAAGATGATGGGTAAAATGGCGACATTCATGGCCAAACACGACAACGAAAAGGGGAAGCTTCCGAGCCAACCCGAGCAAGCTTCCGCGGTTCATATTCTACGAAGTGGGAAGACGATAGATAATAGAGTCGGAGAACTGAACGAAGGGGACACTGATGTTGCAAAGGAGGGGCTGCCCACGAACAATGACCCCAAATCGGTTGATCAAATACATAAGTCACCGAATCCGTACATTCCTGGGTCGTTAAAAGGGAAGTCCCCGAATCAAGTACCCTCTCCAGTAACAAATGACGATTCCACCGAGCCTCCGAAGGCATCACCAATCACTATTCGAGACAAGGTTCCTTTCCCAAGTCGCCTACGCCCAGCAAAAGAGAATAAAAAGTTTATGGAACTTTATAATCTGCTCAAAAACGTCAACATTAATCTTCCTCTGTTAGACGTAATCAAGATGATGCCCGCGTACGTGAAATTTTTCAAGGAATTAGTTGGAGGGAACGGCGTCTCGAGACACTTCATCAAGTTAAGCTAACAAAGGAGGTGAGCGCCATATGCAAAGGGCCTCTACCCAAAAAGGAAAGAGACCCCGGAAGTTTCTGCATAACCATCACCTTGGGAAACGGACAGACAGCACGAGGCATGCTTGGCCTTGGAGCAGGAATCAATTTGATGCCTTATTCCCTTTATAAGGAATTCGATTTGGGGACAATGAGACCAACAACGATGCTGCAACAATTAGCGGACCGATCAATTAGACAACCACTTGGCATAGTCGAGGATGTTCTAGTTCAAGTTGGTGAGCTTGTGATTCCAATCGATTTCGTCATACTAGATGTCGGCGAGGTTCCGAAGGAGAGCACTGAGCATACTATTTTGCTTGGTCGACCATTTATGTCCACTTCTCGTACACTGATTGACGTACACAAAGGGAGGATGACCTTGTCAGTGATGGGGGAGACAATCACATTTTCGCTGAAAGATATCTACAACACTCCTTCGCCATACATGAATGAAGATTTCTCGTTTGTGGACCCGATTGCCTCTTGTATTCACGAGCTAAAGGGGATCACCATGCTAGATGAGTTAAGCGTCGAGGACGACACGGAATTTTTGAACAGGGTGGCCGAGATATTAGAGATAGATTCGAATAAGATCGACAAAGACCATGAAGAGATGGACGATTTTGATGAAGAATTGTGTGAAATAGCCACTGCACCCGAACTTGGTTCAAAGATGGAGTTAAAGCCACTACCGAGCCACTTGAAGTATGTTTTCCTRGAGCCCAACGAAACGAAACCAGTCATCATATACTCAGCCTTGTCGGAGCACGAGGAGAAAGAATTAGTTGCGGTGTTAAGCAACCACAAGGAGGCAATTGGATGGAGCATCAGRGACATCAAAGGAATAAGCCCCGTGACTTGCATGCATAGAATCGAGATGGAACCCGATGCCAGGCCTGTGAGGGACAGTCAATGGAGACTGATGCCAACGCTTTACGAGGTGGTTAAGAAAGAAATCTTTAAGCTTAAAGACGAAGGAATCATTTTCGCCATCTCCGACAGCAAATGGGTGAGCCCAATCCATGTGGTTCCAAAGAAAGGAGGTATCACCATCACCGAAAATGCAAAGGGAGAGATAGTGCCAACTCGACTAACTATTGGATGGCGTATGTGCATCGATTATAGGAAGTTGAATGCGGCCACTCGTAAGGATCATTTTCCTCTACCGTTCATCGACCAACTCCTAGACAAACTTGCGGGACACGAATTTTACTGCTTTTTGGATGGCCTTTCGGGCTACTACCAAGTGGCCATCGCTCCGGAAGATCAGAGCAAGACAACGTTCACATGCCCCTTTGGCACATTCGCTTTTCAAAGGATGCCCTTTGGCCTGTGCAACGCACCAGCGACTATTCAAAGGTGCATGCTCTCAATTTTCAGTGCTTTTATTGATGACTTTCTTGAGGTATTTATGGATGATTTTTCGATTTTTGGGTCATCTTTTGATAATTGTTTGTCTAATTTGTCAAGAGTTCTAGAACGATACATTGAGAAAAATCTAACTTTGAGTTGGGAGAAATCCCATTTTATGGTYAAAAGTGGCACTGTTCTAGGCCATGTTGTTTCTAGAAAGGGGCTGGAGGTTGATAAGGCAAAAATTGATGTAATTGAAACTCTCCCTCCGCCTCGAGATGTTAGAGGGATTAGGAGTTTTCTTGGTCATGCAGGCTTTTATAGACGGTTTGTCAAAATTTTTTCAAAAATAAGTCGTCCACTTTGCAAACTTTTGACTTTAGATACTCCTTTCATTTTTAATGAAGAATGTATGAGTTAAAAACGAGTCTTACGTCTGCCCCTGTGGTTGTTGCTCCCGACTGGACCTTACCATTTGAAATTATGTGTGATGCTTCTAACGAGGTGGTGGGGTCTGTTTTGGGACAACGTGTGGAAAAATTGCTTAGGGTCATTTATTATGCTAGTTATATGCTTAACGATGCTCAACGTAATTATACCACAACTGAAAAAGAATTATTGGCAGTCGTATTTTTGCTTGACAAA
>BMAC01000045.1:1406445-1438676 GCA_014905375.1 Phtheirospermum japonicum | reverse complement strand
TTGTATTTGTATGATTTGAGCGTATTACACGTCCTATGCAGAAAATACTCGAGTGCTTGAGCATTCACCCCTTTATATATTTCCCTTTTGTGAGGATGCATGAATTCAATTTTGAAGCGACAATGTAATACGGGTGGAGTGTTTGAAGTTGCATTGCATGTACCTATATTTTCAAAATTATTTAAGTAGCATAGCACGACTCATTGCTTGGACTTATTTTCATTTATTGCTATACTTTGAATTTATCGTTGTTCGAGGATGAACAAACCAATTAAGCGTGGGGTAGTTGATTAGCACATATTTGTCCTTATTTTTAGTAGGTTTACAGCTTGTTTTTCTTATTGTTTTTGGTATAAGTTGGGTAGTTTAAGCTCTATTTCGTATATTTGTACTCTCAACTTATTTTTACCGCGTTTTGACCTAGATTGATGCAAATAAGTGATTATTTGTGGTTTTTCACTTTACAGCTAAGTAACCGGACGAGTTCGGCGCATAATTAGATGAAGTTGATATTCAAGAAATGGAGAACGAGCTTTCCGGCGAAACGAGTAGCAAAAGATAGAGAGAGACGGAGGCAGACGCGCGCAGTCGCGTCGACGCACCGTCGACGCGAGCCATGATCCGCGTCAGTCGAAGCAGTGTCGATGCACTGTCGATGCGCTACCTTGCTGAAGCGTCGATGTCGACGCAACGTTCGACGCTACTTGCTGAAGCGTCGATGTCGACGCACACCGTCGATGCACCCGCCCAGCCGACGTGCACGCCCTGTCCGCACCGACACCGAGCACCAGCACGTGTCAGTCAACGCACCGTCGAGGCACCGTCGACGCGACGGCCCAGAATCGGGATTTTAGGGTTTCTTATGCTCCAAGTCAAGGGAAATCTATATAAACCCTCTAAATCCGTCCCAAAAAACACACTCTCTGACCCATACACACTGAATACTTGATATCTTGGGTTCGAGAACAACACCATCCACATCCCAATAACAACAAGTGATCGAGATTGAAGATTCGAGGATCGCCAAGCTCCAACCGTCCGCTCGTGATCCGTTCTTCGACCGAGATCAATCACCTCTCCGGAGTAGCTGGAGAATTTACTACGCTTTCTAGTTTAATAAGTACTCTAAACCTTTTATTCGCTTTCGTAGTTTAATTTATGCAATTAAGTAGTTGTTTTTCATTAATTGCTTTTGAGTTTATTTATGCTTAGATCCTAGACAATTTTGGTATTGAATACGTAATTCTTTAGTTTAATTAATGCTTGGTTATTATTCTTGTTAGTTAATTCGTTTCGTTTGCATTTCGTTCTTGATAATCGCTTGATCTTATGCTCGTTAATCTTGTTTTAAGTTCTTAGAATAATTTCTCTAGTTTATAAGTTTAAATTGCTAAACTAAAATACATAGTTTAATTAGAGTTAATGCGTTTTAAATTCCTAGTTAATCAAAACAATCAACCCCCCCCCCCCCCCAATGTATGTGATATTGAATTAAACAAACTATTTGAGAACTCCGATTGTATGTTCCTCGAGAGACGCCTCGAGTCAAGTTGCCAAGCTACGCGCGACCCCGTTCTCTTGCGGGCAAGCTATTGATCTTTTGACAAATTTCATAAGTAGGCAACACAAAAGCTTGAAGCAGAGGCCCCAACCCTTCTCAAGTGCCTCTCCATTCTGAAGTGGAGGTGATCATTCCTTCTGACTCCGGAGATGACAGAACTGCCCCTGCGGCCAAGAGGGCGGGGATTACCCAGGGCAGGGCAATTCTCCCAGCATCCGCGCCATCCAATCCCAATGCCAATCTTTTCATCAACACTTCAGTCTTGAAGTGCTTTAGGGACATAGCCCTCCAATTCATCCGCGGTCAGTGTCCTGCCTCTGATCGGCGCATTTTGGAGAAGATGTCAGATCCTGAGCTCCTGGAATTATGGTGTTAGGATGAAGCCCGAGTAGATCCCTCTTCTCTTCTTTTATTTATTTAACTCCTCTTTGTGATTAGGAAGCCGCCAAGAAGGCCATTCTGGCAGCTCGAGCAACGAGTTCCATGATGAACTCTCACCTGGCCCGGGAACACAAAGTGTTTCAAGAGAAAGAGAAGCACTTGCGTGCTCTAGCTAAGGAGTGGGGGTCTGAGCTAAAAAAGCTCAATGCTGAGATGGTGGAGATGAAAAAGGCAAAGGCCAAGGTTATTGAAATGGCCCGTAGTGAGGCGCGAGATGAAGCCCTGGCGGAGGCTAGGAGCCTGGCCGATGAGATCTTGGCCAAAGCTCGAGAAGGATGGGAGACGGAGTTTCTGAACTCCGAAAAGGGGTTGAAACTGATCCAGCACACCCAGGAAACGACCCGCAAAGCTTTCTTGGGATCCAAGGAGCTCTACGCATTGCTTATTCCAGAGGCAGTGGCTTACTATGACCTTGGCTTAGATGCGCAGACCAAATAGGCCATGGATCACCCTGACCTTCCTTTTGATAGAAACCTGCCCCTCAAGATGGCTCCTGAGCTGACCTCCTTCACTTATGCCCCGAAGCAAGATCGTCTGCATAAGCTTGGAGCGGCTGAGTTTGCTGAGCATGTCTTTGCCACGCTTTATGTTCCTAAACCAGAGCAGTCTCAGCCAGACCAGACTTTGACCCTTGCTCTTCCTGCATCTACTCCTTCCCCCACCTTCGTTGGTCTGGGCGAGTTGCCTTGTGGGGCTTCCCCGGGAGACCTGCCTGCGGAGGAGGTTGTGGATCAACTGGCGGCAGAGCTGGACGCGGAGGCTTGGGTGTAGATTGGTCTGCTCCTACCTGTTTTTATCTCTTGAGTTGTATTATGTTTGTCATTTTTCAGAACTAACCTTGTACTTTTTTAGGGTTTCCGTGAATTATGGAAACCCTAAAGTTTTTATGAATGTCCTTTATATATATTCTTTTGTTGTGCCACTTTTATATATATGCATTTTCACCTGCTTTTTCTGCACCACATTATGGACTCTTCACCGTCACTTGAGATTGAAACTCTCAAAAAGAAAAACCTTTCCTTCTTCAACGAGAATTTTCAACTCTCTAAAGAAAATACTCAACTTCAGGAAAAACTTCTGCAGATGCACAAACTGTTGGATCGAAAGAGGCAGAAGACACAATTTTACAAACGGGAATGGTCGGAGCTCCGTTTACTCAATTGTCAACTCCGGGAGGAGAAAGCTGATCTCCTTGAGTCGGTAAGCCGCTTAGCCACTGTTTCCGGTGAAGCACACACTGCGTCCAACCAGGCAAGCAAGTACCGTCAGCGTCTCCATGCTACTAAACGCGAGCTCTGGCGTCTCAGGTGAATTTTATCTTCCGACAAGAAGATCTCTTCTCATTCGTGATGTTTTAGCACCTTGATGTATTTCTCACTTTTCTGGAAATTTTCTCCAAACTGTTATGTATATGTAATCAAAGTTGTGGAGTTAATAAAATTTCCCATATTTTTGATGATTCATGCCCTCCTTCATAAAAATATCTATTTTTGATCCGTTTGGCCTTGTGCTTTGAAAGTTTTTGGACAATCAAGCTATAGACCCACTTTAACTGATAATCAGGTCAAGAAATCTATGGGTAGCCGTCCTTAGCCAAACCTGACCTTAAAATTCTAAACTGACAATCAGGTCAGGAATTTCATGGGCATCCGCCCTTAGCCAATCCTGGTGTTAAAATTTTAAACTGACAATCAGGGCAGGAATTTTATGGGCATCCGCCCTTAGCCAAACCTGGCGTTAAAAGTTCAAACTAACAAGCAGGTCAGGAATCTCATGGGCATCTGCCCTTAGCCAATCCTGGCGTTAAAGTTTTAAACTAACAATCAAGTCAGGAATTTTATGGGCATCCGCCCTTAGCCAATCCTGGCGTTAAAATTTCAAACTGAAAATCAGGTCAGGAATTTTATGGGCATCCGCCCTTAGCCAAACCTGGCGTTAAAATGTTAAACTGACAATCAGGTCAGGAATTTTATGGGCATCCGCCCTTAGCCAATCCTGGCATTAAAAACCTGTATAAAGCAAAGTCCTGCGAATCAAAACTATTATAAATATTTGGCTTCGTTTTTCATACATAATATTTTGATAAGTTTGATATGTTCCAAGCTCGTGGTAGTTTACCCCCTTCTAACTGTTCCAACTCATAAGCTCCACCCTTTAGGATTTTCGTAACCTTGTAAGGCCCTTGCCAGGTAGCATCCAGCTTTCCCTTTGCTTTTCCAAAATCATATCTGCGAAGAACCAGATCTCACACTTGGAAATACATCTTGACTACAGTTTTATCATAGGATGCTTTGACTCGCCCCCTAATGTGCTACATTCTGACGGCAGCTCTTTCCCTTTTTTCCCTTTACCAAATCCAGGGCATCTTGTATCAGTAGCTCATTTTATTCTTCATCAAAGTTGTGAACTCTATGGGTTTCCATACTGATCTCCGCAGGGACCACAACATCCATGCCATAGACCAGTCTGAATGGCATTTCTCCGGTGCTCTCCTTGGGATTAGTCTGATATGCCCACAGGATTGAACTGAGCTCCTCTACCCACTTGCCTTCTGATCTTTCCAAGCGTGCTTTGATTCCTTGTACGAGAATGCGGTTGGTCACTTCAACTTGACCATTGGCTTGCGGATGGTAAACAGATGTGAAATGTTGACCAATTTTCATTTTTGCACACCAAGCTCTGATTCTGGCCCCCATGAACTGAGTGCCATTATCTGAGACCAAAATACTTGGGATTCTAAATCGACACACTATGTTTTTCCAAAAAAAAAAACCATTACCACATCTTCCGTAATTTTTGCTATGGCCTCAACCTCTACCCATTTGCTGAAATAATCAATGGCCAAGATCAGAAATTTCTTTTGGGCGGGGGCTGTGGGGAATGGTCCTACCAGGTCTATTCCCCATTTGGCGAATGGGAAAGGAGAGCTCATTGCCATGAGCTCCTCCGCAGGCCTATGTATTAAGGGTGAGTTCTTCTGACACTTATCACATGCCCGGAAAAATCCTCTGCCTCCTTCCTCAGTTGTGGGCAAAAGTAGCCTGCCCTCAAGATCTTGCTTGACAAAGCTCTGGCACCCATGTGATTGCCACAACATCCTTCATGGATTTCTTTAAGGATATGGGTGCTCTCCTTTGGGCTTAGGCATCGCAGAAGAGGTTGTCTGAATCCTCTTCGAAATAGCTCTCCCTTTATCAGGCAGAAACAGGATGACCTAATCCTCACTTTCAGTGCTTCCCTCTTATTAACCGGCACCTCTCCCTTTCCCAAATATTCCTTGATGGGAGAGCACCAATCTCTCTCCTCATCTACTGAGCTTATCCCTTCTTCCCCAAATCCCTGGTATGCCATTAATAGGGTGATCATTCTTTCCTAGCAATCTACTGCCGAACTGGCTATTTTAGCTAAGTAATCCGCACGACCATTTTCTTCTCTAGGGATTTGGAGGAAAGTCAAAGTCCCCATGGAATTATTTAGGCTAGGTACTTCTGCATGTACTCATCTCTTACCTCAAATTCTCCATTTATCTGTCTACATACGAGCTGCGAATCTATTCGCACGCATACCTGCTCTGCCCCTAATTCCTTCGCCATCTGAATCCCTCTCAAAATGGATTTGTATTCTGCTTATTAGACAAGGGATAGTTCATCCGTACTGCGTATTCGATTGTCACACATGTCGGGTCGGTCAGCACTATGCCCGCACCACAGCCCAGGCTTCCTACCGAGCCATCCTGCATAAAATTAGCCAACGTCTGGGCTTTAATGGCTGTCCTTGCTTCAAAAGTAATATCAAACTCACTAAGTTCGATTATCCATTTGACCAGACATCCTGAGGCCTCCGGTTTATCCATGATGGCCTTCAGAGGTAGGTTAGTCCGCACTACTATGCTGTGTGAAAAAAAATAAGGGCGCAGATTACGTGCCGTCCCGACCAGGGCTAGCATGGCTCGCTCCACCTCCACATATCGGAGTTCAGCATCATGCAGCACCTTGCTCCAATAATATACCGCCTTTTGCACCTTACCTTCTTCTCTGAGCAAGACCGTGCTCACAGCTTGCTGCCCGACAGACAAGTACAAGATCAAAGGTTCTCCCTGAACTAGCTTGATGAGCAGCGACATGTTAGCCAGGTGCTCTTTCAATATCTGAAATGCCTCCTAACACTCTTCACTCCACTGAAACCAAGCTTTCTTATGAAAGTCCTAGAAGAATAGTAGGCTTTTTTCAGCTGAGCGCAAGGCGAACCTGCTCAGAGCGTTAATTCGGCCCGCTAAGCACTGCATTTCCTTGACATTCCTCAGGGGCTGCATGTCCATAATGGCTCTAATCTTCTCTGGGTTAGCCTCTTCCCTTTTCTATAACCATATACCCCAGGAATTTCCCAGCTCTACCCCAAACGCGCACTTCTTTGGGTTGAGCTTCATCCCGTATCTTTTTAAGGTGTCAAAAGTTTCCTTTAGATCATCCACATGCGAGGTTGCCTTCACACTCTTGACTAACATGTCGTCCACGTACACCTCCATATTTCATCCCAGTTGGGTTTTAAACATTCTATCCACCAATCGCTGATAAGTGGCGCCCGCATTCTTGAGCCCAAATGGCATGACCACATAGCAATAGGTCCCCTTTGGGGTTATAAAACTAACCCGCTTCCAGTCCTCCTCAGCTAACCTTATCTGATGATACCCTTACGAGACGTCCATCATGCTTAGCAGCTTGCAACCAGACGTGGAATCAACCAACTGATCTATCCTTGGCTACGAGTAATGGTCCTTAGGGCAGGCACGATTGAGATCCCGAAAATCTATACACATTCGCCAATCCTCCTGGGTTTTAGGGACCAACACCGCATTGGAAAGCCACTCCAGAAATTGTATTTCATGAATATATTTAGCTTTCAGCAATTTCTTGACTTCACCCTCGATGATTGCCTCCTTTTCAGGACCGAAGTTAAGCTTTGTTTGTTTAACTGGCTTCTTTCCAGGGCTGATATTGATGCGGTGTTCTACGACTGCAGGATCTATTCCTACCAGATCTTGAGGAGACCAAGAAAAAACACCAGCGTTGTTTCTCAAAAAATGAATCAGGTCTACCAGAACTTCTGGGTTCAGAGTCGTTCCCACTCTCAAAACTCTGCTATCATCCCTTGGGACCACCTCTACCATCATCAAGCCTTCCTCTCGCCGGGCCAGCTCTGGCAATGTGTTCTCTGTTCTGGCCTTTTTATTCTGTCTCTCTTCCTCATTATGTCGAATACACTCGACGTACGCTTGTCTGGACGCATATTGGTCACCTTTAACTTCGCCTGTTCCATCCTGAGCAGGGAACTTTAACTTCATATGGTATACCGAGATCACTGCCTGGAATTGGCTCAGGGATGGTCGTCCCAGCATAACATTGTATGAGGATGGTGCATCCACTACCAGGAATCTCACCGTCTTAGTTAATCTAAATGTCTCTTCTCCCAACATCACCAAAAGCTTCACTGCCCCTATCGGCTTCAGAGCTCCACCTGCAAATCCTACTAATGAAGTTGTCACTTCTTCCATTTCCACACCTGGCTTTAACTTTTGATAGCAGTCATAGAACAGAATATCTGCCGAGCTCTCTGTATCGACAAATACTCATCTCACATTGTAATTGGCGATAGTAGCTGTTATGACCAGAGCGTCCATGTGAGGAGCCAAGATGCCATTCTCATCCTCTGATCCAATACAGATGCTCTGGCTTGGGCTTATCTGACCCACCTCACGTGATTTCCTGACCAAGTCCTTTGCAGCTCGAACATAGCTATTTTGGGTTCATTAGAATTCTCACCCCATTCACCTCCTATTATCATCAGTATTTCACCATACACTTCTTGAGTTTGGTTTCCCCTGGGCGCATTTGCCTGGTCTGGGTTTGATCAGTCCTGTATGAGCCAGATCTGGGATCTTCTTTCCTTGCTCGCATAAACTCTTTGAGGTGCCCTGCCTGCACCATCCATTTAATCTCATCCTTCAGATGAGTGAATTCATTCGTGTCGTGACCATACTCATTATGGTACCGATAGAACCAATCAGATTTTTCCTTTCGTGGCTTTTGAGCATACGTTCTAGGACACTTGAGGCCAGGATGCCGTTTCATCGCCTGCAGAATTTCTCTTTGGGGCGAGGCCAGAGGCGTGTATCATTCAAATTGGGGATGTCCTCCCACCAGGTCTGTCTTAGGATTTTTCGTGGTCACCCTGTCCTCTCTATCGGGCTGCTCCCGCCTTCTTTCCCCCTCATCCTTTAGCTTCAAATCCTCCTCTAAATGGATATATTTCTCCACTATTTCTAGGAGCTCTCCAAATTTTAAGTCTGGTTTTACCACTAATGACTGGAAGAACTCACCCCTCCTGAGCCCTCGCTAGTGCATTCATCAGTATCTTCTCAAAAGCCGATGAAATTTCTCACTTAGCCTCTGTAAAACGCTTAATATATCCCATTAAGCTTTCATTCTATTTTTGTTTCAAACTAAATAACTCCAACGGCATCTTCTGGTACTTTCTACAGCTGGTAAACTGGTGTAAGAACGCAGAGATGAACTCTTCAAAATTGCTAATGGAACGGGGAGGAAGCTGACTGAACCAGAGCTGAGCTGATTTCGTGAACGTCGTAGGGAAAACCCGGCACATGACTGCGTCAGAATTTTTTTGCAAAGTAGCCGTAATCACGAATCGGCTCAGGTGATCCCATGGGTCAGTTGTTCCATTATATTCAAAGCCCATGGAGCGATATGAAGCTGGGAGATCATCCCTCATGACCTCCTCTGTGAACGGAGTGCTCCGCCGCGCCTGACCTACCTTTGCACCAGCCATTTTCCGCTTTACTTTGCTAACTTCCTTCTGCAGATTCTGCATTTGCTTAGTGAGATCTGGGTTAGTTTTGCTTGAAGTTTCACTTTCTGATGCAGATAAGCTTTCTTCATCTCCTTGAGGCGGAGATCTGGTTGTCCGCCGGGTTGTTCGCGGTGGCTTCGTCTCCTGCGGCCGGCCTTCCTTAAGGGGTGGTGTTCAAAGTTTAGAAAATGTCTTCTCCAAGACCACCTCCACTGCATTTTCGATAAGATCTGGTAATTACCTCAAAAAGGAATCGTTCAGCGATCCTTCAGCGTGTGTTTCTCCCTGGGGGGATTGAGTTGTGCCTAGTCTAGCCGTTGCCGATGGCCTTGATGTTTCAAGTGCATCCCTTGGCGTAGAGGAAGACAGCGTTCCGCCCATTTCCCCTACTAGATTCCATCAAAGCCCATCTGATGCCATGCCTCCTACTCACGTTTTAGCTTGGAATCTCCCACAGACGGTGCCAATTATTTCACCCAGAAAATAACCAAACCAAACCAAATATTCCCACTCGTAAATACTCCGATCTTCCTGGAAATGAACCTGACCTGCACCCAAAAATACATTAGAAAGGACCACCAGAAGATTTCCGGTGGAAACCTTTCCGATACCTAAGTCAGTTAAGCGTGTTCGGGTATTTCTGTGGGAAATGAAAGGAATGTGCAAGAATGTCATACCTCTCTCAACCTTGGGGCTGAGATATTTATATCTTTCTCTGGCGGAGACCCTTTCCGAGATCTCGAAAATGGAATCCGTGAATCTCGGGCCATTATGCAAATAGTCACGACAAGGGGACCCACGTGTTCCCTCTTGGGAAATCAGATTACCTGACCTCCCATAAGCCTGACCTCCTACAATCCTTCTTAAGAGGATTCAGATCAGATCAAGATATTTCTCCTGCCTCTAGGCTTCTTGACCTTAATCTCATCCAAGAATTTAGGTCAGATCAGGATTATCCTGGGCTAGGGTAATTCCTTAAACTCACCTCAATTTATTTTCCTGGCCTTCTTGGGGAAAGTCAGCTCAAGACATTCACAAGGGCATAGTAGGTTAGCTTACTGGACACTTTCTTAGTGACATTAGACCAGGTCTACCCCAATCCAGGTCTCCTTATTCAGGTCATATCAAACACCAAGACGAATATTTGATACTCATAGAATCAAGAGGATCAACTCTAATACCATGTAAAAGCACTATGAAAAAAATTGCTTCCAATAGCGCTTATTTTCTTGTCAGATAACTCTTTAGAGAGCTATTTAAGTATGCGCAAGTATTTACTTATGGTAGCGCTTCAGAAAGTTCTATGTAACATTTTACTAAGATAGCACTTCATACTAAACTGCTATCTTATAAGCACCTTTCATAACACCCCATGAAAGAAAAGAGTTATTAAAAATTAATCATCTATAACACATTCTCAAATAAGTATTATCTACCTTTTTTCTTGCATAGTAGTATCTTTAATAAGTGTTATCTAATTCCTTTCATCTTATAGCACCTACTCCATTAATAGTTATCTGAATACTTGTTTCTTATAAAACTTACACACACACAGAAAAAAAACGCTATCTAATATTTATTTTCTTACAACACTTAATCAAATAAGCGCTATGTTTATATATGTTTTTTCTAATTATTGTTGTGAACAAGAACTCCACCACACAACCTGCAGAAAATATAAATCCAAACTCATCTAAATCCTTTTTTCTAATTACTGCTATACATCAGCACTCCACCACACAACCTGAACAACATGTAAAGTTAGATTCATCTGAACTCGGTCAAATAAAAAAGTCTCAACAATGAATGTACCATGAGAAAATACATTAAATGTACGTATGACTTGTCAACATTAAGAAATCGTCATGTCGAATCTAAGTCAATCTATTGTTAGAGTGTTATGAATATTTGGCATCTTGCACGGCTGAAAGGCTAAGTATCTATGCCAAAACATCAAGACGAATATCAAATTCTAACATCGATCACCAGGGAAAATATGAGAAAATGGGGGTTCAGAAATACTGGGGCAATTATCCTTGTATCTATATCTACTTGATACAACCTATAAAATAAATTGATGGTTAAAAGAAGAAAGAGTATCCACAAAACATATCTAAGACAATAATTGGTTTATTGCTACATATAAAACATTACCTGCGACAAATGAATACTGTCATTCATGCTCACGGTAATATTGTAGACTTAGTCCCTTTGGATAGCTGCAAGAAAATAAATATTATGAAGTGAAAACTTGGAGGTTACAACCTGTAGGTAAGCCAATTCTAGTATCAAGCAAAAATGAGAACTATATCAGCTGAAATCAACTAAGCTAACAATATAATTCAGTTTGAGACCCATTGATTTTTATATCAATGAACTAAGTGATCAAGATCAGATCAGTACACAATCTACTCACGCTCAAATACAAATTCAACCCAAGGACAACAACAACAACAACAACAACAACAACAACAACAACAAAATTAAAGCACCGTAGCATACCAATTAACAAACAAATAGAAAGTTAGTGAAGCTCAGTTTCAGTTTACACATACAAATAGCAAAATCACACACACGCGCACACACACATACACAAAGGGTCAGAAGAAAATATATCGTGTATACTGATGCAAAATAGATCGAAATAGATATGCAAAGAATAATTGAGTTCTTAGAAACCCGTGGACTCAATTTAAGTAGAATTTCTTTAAAGTCTTAACAAGAAGTTAATGTAGCTCATTTCCAATTACATATGCAAATAGCAAAACCACAAACATTGGTGAACAAATGAGCTCTTATTATTCATCCACGACCACACGTCTACCATTAATAACAGAATAAGTGTGAAATGAAACACAACCATTAATAGTAGAATAGATGTGGAATGAACACAGACAAATCTAAACTCCAGGCACCAAATAGGAAGACCTCCAAAATTATGTCAAGTTTTCAACATGCACAAGCATATATGCACACACACATTAATATAACTTCTGAAAATAAGTCAAATGAAAGTAGATTAAATATTGGACCAACTTATATTCAGTGAATTATATTATTCCTCTAGAGTTCTCCAAATACTATCAAGATCTTATGCTTATCAATCTTGAATCTCATATAGATTCTTCAATCAATTTAAATGCATATTCTTGCGTCTACATATATTTTGCTTCACATTGTATTTCTTCAATCTGTTCTCTTTGTACAGTTTTGCTAGGAAATTAACTGCTAGTTCCATTAGCTACCCACGTGGTGCAAACATGACAAAAAATTGGGGGTCCAAGAAGATTAAAAATAGAAGCAGTCAAACTTTCACATCTCTTCCCCATTAAAGATAATATTTCTTCTTGCTCTCTTTGTCTCTCTTTTTTTTTTTCATATAAGTTTCTCAAATCATAAAGTACCTGTCAAAGAAAATATTGCTACACCAAAAAAATGATGGGACAAAACTTAATTATGTGGAATTATATGAATCAAACAAGCTACAGAAATAAAATGCAAAAATTCAGGATACACCAAAATATTTAAAACCACATAAATATTACAAAACATATTCAAAAAATATCAAACCAGTACAAACAAGTTACAACAACACCAAATCCATTAATTTATACCTCAACTAAAAAAAAGGTTTTTTTCTAATTTAAGTCATCTTAAAACTTAAAAAAGTATAAAAACTCACTGTTAAAACTCAAAAAGCTACCTCTGATTGGTGGCATACTGTGAGTGCAACACCTTCGCCATGGAAATCGAACCTCGAACTTGTGGTGGGTTTCTTAGAAATTGAACCTTCAAACCCATAGGTTGAAAATCAAACCTACGAAACACTAGGGTGAGAATCACCAGCTAGTCATCATATCTGGTGTTTGTGTTTGTTGACTCTCCGAAAATGAGCTAGTCGTCGATGATGTGCAACTCACAAGATTATATGGGAAAAGCGGAGAGAGAGAGAGAGAGAGAGAGAGAGAGAGAGAGAGTGAAAGAAGGATTCTAAATCAATGGAAAAAGCTGAGAGAGAGAGAGAGAGAATGAGTGAAAGAAGGATTCTGGTCTAACTAAAGGAATAAGAGAAATTGGACCCTTAATATTTTGCCATGTGCGCGCAAGTGGGCAGCTGGTTTCATCTTATTGAACCATTGGATGGTTTCTTAGAAAAACCATATCTTCGTATCATTGTTCTGTTACCAATTATTTTCTAGGAACAAAGAGTACAAAAACATAAAGAGAAAAGGCATAAAATATAGAACACATAAAAATGGAAGAGCTAAAGAAACAAAACTACTATTTAATTGATTATAGATTGTTTACTCGGCATTTGTACTAAAAATCAAAGCACAGTGGCATAAGAGTTAACATACAAAATACACCCACCCACCCACCCACACGTACCATTTAAATAATGTATATTAGGAAACACGATAAACTAAAAACTACAAAGGAACTCGATGTATTAAAAGTTCAATGAATACCGATAAACATATGATTCCAAATTAATTAATGTCATTTATTACCAAAATGTTAGAGCACATAGCGAGACCATTATTCTTGAACTTTGTTGACTTGCTCATCGAAATAACTAAAGAACTTGTACCTAGAGAAGTACTGCAAAATATAATATTAACTTATGAACTAAATGCTGGATCTATAAAACCTCATTTGGGATTGTCATTTGATTACAAGTAATTATGTCTTTCTTAAATATCAAGACATAGCACCTGCAATCCACGACATTAGTTTGCCCGGGGCACTAATAAAAATAAAAAAACACATACAAAATATTTATTTTCATGAAAAATTATTTATCACACATATAACATAATAAATTACCTTGATTTTCTTCCACTTTATATTATTTGATTTATTTTTGGTTACCACCATTCTTACTTGAGCCCGAAAAACTCTTATTGCACTGGAAAATATAACAACCTGCATATTAATTTAAGAATCTACATCACATGCATACATTGTCAACTACACACACACACACACACACACACATACACTCTTACATTTTGAACACATCCATCATGTATCGATGATTAACGTGATTACCATGCACAAAATCAAAATAAAAGATTATCACGATTTTGTTATTTAATAGCCAGCAACACCCAGTGGCCCCTACAAAATTTAGTTAAGGTAAGGATTTCTTTTGAATAGATGATATCATTCATTAAGGGTGAACATTGGTCAGTTTAGTTACCTAATCAAACCAAACTTAGTAAAGAATGGTACATTTCGTTTTTGCAATTCTTAGAACTATTAAATATTGATTACGAATTCACTTAATATACAAGATTGCTGATCAATTTACTTAAAATATAAGGTTGTTGATTAAAAAAAACATTCACTTCATAAATTATCATAACTATAATCTTTTTTTGTTTAAGTCTATTGTAAAGATTCAAAAGAAACCATGCTCATATATCTTAGAAACTACAAATCTGTACAAATATTTAACCATGATCCCAATACTAATCCCACCAGTAGAATCTTACCACCCCAAACTCACAAGAAATTAAATATTGTGAAATAGAGAGTAAGAATTTGTCGGATGCAACAATCAAGGCCAAAGGTGATGAGAGCTTGCAAGATGTGGTACTGGTGTGGTGGTGAAGGTCGAAAATGACAAGGTTGATGAATTAGTATAGTTTTATTTATGTGGTGTAATAGTGAGCAATGTAGATGGTAGAGCTTCTATTTCTATGGTGGAGAGGAGCGAGATATACAGATTTAAGAGAGAGAAAGGTGGGCATGAGCTTGTGCCAACAACTAATAATGGATATGTGAGAGAAGTAAATGTTTTATAATTCGGTTCCATTCAGTTTTGAGGTTAAATTTCACACATTTCTTAATATTCACATATTATAGCTAATAAAGCATAGAAGAACTCACGCTGTATTGTACGACGCAAGAACCAACTTATCCCTTACCCCCATTTTGAAGGAGAAAACCTGCTGCAGACTTTAATTCTTGTCATTATTTTTGATCGAGGATTTCTTAGCACTCTAAGAAATCGTCTCCGCAATAGTACGAAGTCGATTGTAGAGCAGTAAATCTTCCCGAGTCATGTCTCTCGAGGATAGATATAATCGGCTACCGGTATTTTTACTTAATCTCTTATTAATCTTACTTAAACTAATCTACACTAGGAAAGCATTAAGTCATTGGTTTGGGTTTGAGTTTTTAATGCTAATACTTGAATTGAAAAGAAGACTTGGAAATTACTAACTAAGGCATGAAAATGGAAATTAAAGCTTGCTTGAAATTAAATAATTTTAATGACATAAATGGAACCTAATTAACAACCCTACATAAATTAAAATCTACTAAACTAAGAAAGCTTGAAAATTTCAAAGGTAAAGTGGAGGGAAAAACAAAGCTTGAAATTGAAAGAGTCAAAGAGCATTAAATGCAAAGAAGTCAAAGTTATCAAAGAGGAAAGTCCCATATGTCTTTTGAAAACCCAAGTGTTGTTTAGCTAAAAAGAGTAAAAAGCTTCAAGATGCTACAATGGAGTTTTGCAAGAACAAGAGAAAACTAAAGATAAAAGGAGACATTGAAGAACAATGAAAAGAAAACAACATAAACCAAAGCCTAACAACCAACACAAGAGAAACTACAACAACACAATAATAACACAAAACATGAAGGGAAAGATTACAACGAATTTTTGCATTCCAACAAAAGCTTCATGTCTAGATTACAATCTTCAAAGATAAGTCAACACAACACAACAAGAACCACAAATGAAGGAGGTGTCACCCTCTCCAAGACTTGCTAAGATCAACTACTAAAACTAACCTAACTAAAAACTAACTAACTAAGCTAAACTAAACTAGGGATTATAACTAGGGTTCTTGATCAATGTAAATGAAAAAGGAGCTTGAAGGAGATGGAACAAGTCCAAAACCACCAAGGAAGGGACTTGGTTGGTGAGAAAAGAGAAGAGGGGTTATATAGAGGCTGCAGGGGCAAAAACGTCAAAATGGACCAAAAATCCCGAAATCCCCTGCGAGGCAGTTGATCGGGCTGACTACCAGTCGATCGACTGCCTTGTGTCAACGGACCAACCTACTGCCGAGCAGTCAATCTGGGCTGTGTAATTCGATCGACTGGACTAGCAGTCGATCAACTGTATGCTAGTCGATCAACTGGCATGGCTGCTCCCTACTTGGTTTTCTCGGTTTCCGCTCTAGCCACCCGCCGGTTGTCGTTCCTAGTTCGCGCTATGTTTCCTTGCTTGTCTTCACTTGTCCGATCTATAGTTAGTCGAATGGAATTCCCTGAATGTGCGCGGGTCCCGCTTGGTCATTCTATGGCCAATAATACAAAAACGAGTGAAAAACTACGAAAACATAAAAAAAACCGCGCAAATGCTACAAAAACCTAAAACTAACAAAATAGACCAAATCGACTCCTAATACCCGTAAATGAAAGCAAAACACATGCAAACACGACACGAAAAGGTAACAAAAACACGTACAAGAATGTGCAAATCAACCACCCCACACTTAGAATGATTGATTGTCCTCAAGCAAAATTAAATATAGAATTACAAAACTAACCCCGGATGATCCTAACTATTGCACAAAAACCTAACTCGAGACGTCGCATGCTACAATGCTCGTGAGCTTGATCAAAAGCGACGGCAAAAATGCGTTGACAAGAAAAGTTTAGATCAAATTCCGAAACCTAAAAGTACTAGGTAACCCTCCTAGTCGGTCCCCCCGTCCTTGCTGCGGCTAAGGTCTATCTATGCTCGAACCGTTAATCGGCTTTCTACTAGCCTCAATCATCGATGACTCACTTTGACAAACAAAATCTAAAAAGGAAAAAACAAAAGAAATGTGCAAGGGTTGCACGTTTATTACATAATAACTTCAAGGATTTATAAAGTATCCTTGCTTATTCATCATTATTTGTTTCTCCAAATTTTACATATATTTTTTTGTGTTTTTCTTTTTTTTTTCTTTTTCTTTTTTTTTCTTTTTTATTTTCGGTATACACTATACATGGAGAATTCAACGGCTCCGATCACTCGTTGCTACTAAAAACTTACAATATTCTCGATCGAGCACATAGAGAAATTGACTACTCCAAAATACAAAACAAAAATCCTATAGAGAGTGTTCGATGACGAGGGCTAGTTGAGGCACTAAATCTAAATTGAGCACTAGAATAGCACGAAGCTAAAACCGAACAAAGTTTCAAACAAGTTAAGCTACCTAAGTCTACTACATCCGATTGACAATCTAAACTTCCTAACCAAATCATCAAAATCGCGTCACTTCGCCAAGGTTCCAAGCAATCTAACACACATACTTCTCGAATTATCACAAGCAAGCATACAAACAACTTAAAAGCCTAAGGCGAACCCTAAACACCACCCCACACTTAAAACCTAGCAATGTCCCCATTGCAAATTAAGCTGGAAAGTGGTAAAAAATGTAAGGGAAAAGAAAATGCTCCTATTCTCGAGCTTGTGATGACGCGGTCGTGCATACTCCTCTCCGGGAGCCGAGATAAGCGATCTACAAGAAATGAACAAACGGGGGGTTGCAAAAACAAGGTATGTACAAAAATTGAAAGTCTTTTTGGGGTTTTCGAAATTTCTATTTTGTTTGGATTTTTTTTTAATTTTTTTCCTTTTTCTTCTCTTCTCTCTCTCTCTCTCTCTCTTTTTTTTTTTTTTCAAATTGGGTTGCCTCCCAACAAGCGCTACTTTAACGTCTATAGCTCAACGATTTATACAAGTGAGTCTATCCGGTATCCAAGAAGAGGTGACAATCATGCCACGCCTTGGTGTTCTCTAGTAGACACACCAGGTGACAAAAATCACCAAGGCGGGCAAGCCGGAAGATTAAAACAACAAAAGCACGAGCTTGCTTCGGAGGTCAGAAGAGTGAGCAGTCGACCACCAAAACTTGATCCTCGAAAAATGGGTCGACGTACTCCTTCGTCTCCCCAACCGCCATCTCCTCTTTCTCAACTTTAGTAGTAGTCATACTCGGGCACGAGAGATTAGGATCCAACGCATTCACCACTACCTCTTCCACCACCTCTTTTTCAAGTCGACATAAGGCATCGGGTGGTGGTAGAAGAGGCCTTACTATGTCCTCATCCTCTCAAATCGGCACAACTTCATCATCCTCGCCAAGAGCAAGTGAACTCGTCATTCCAAGTGCAGTTGGAAACCCCAAAGGTGACTCCCCCACACATTCCTCTACAACATCTTCAAGAAGCACGAGAGGGGAAACGCCAACTTCCGACCCTTTCTCCTCACCCTCTAATTCTACCTCCTTACGCACCTCTTTCAAAAGACCGTTAAAAAGTGAATTTCCATCAACAATGGTGGGATCCACCACATCAAAGATGGGCATCTAGTCAAGACACGTTGTTTTAAGCTCGTCCACATCGTTGGAAATCTGCTCTACTTGAGTCTCCATGTGAGCAAGGCGTTCCACGAGCTCAGATAAGAGAGACTCTAAGTCCGGGAAATGGGGCATAGACAAATCTTGAAAAAGTGAGGTATAAGGGTCATCGCTCGAAGTATACGAGCTCGAGGTGGGTAGATTGTGAAAATCATAGCTCGAAGAATAGGAATCATAGATTGATGGAGCATACGAGGCAAATTTTGGGTATGAAGAAGGTGGGTCAAGTGGAGCATAGGGATCGCCAAAACCTGGATCATAAGAATCACGAGGCGGTGAACAAGGATCCACGCTCGGATTGTAGGAATATGAAACCGGTGGAGAATAAGAAGGGCTTGGGCTTGGATAATCGAAAGTTTGGGCCCATTCTCAACCGCTCGAAGAATACGAGTCATCATAAATCGAAGGGACACTATAACTTGGCGGAGTGGTGTACGCATTTAGATATTCGGGAGTTTGGATATAAGGGTCATCCCATGGCAAACTAGCATAGTAGTTTGTCATCTTCGGCTGGATTAATCTAACGGGCCGTGAGGTGATGATGTGGGTCCGGATGATGCTCGTGGTGGAGGCATCCTTTGATCGTCGTGTGGGCGGGCGGGCGGCATTGAATTGGTCATCGTTCGATCTCGTCCGAGCGATCGCCTACCTAGCATACACAACACTCAATAAAGGATTACGGGCATCGAAAGTAAAACAAAAATCTAAACTAACTACAAACTAAGATAACAAGAGAAGTAATTAAAACACTATTAGCCTTAATCTATCCCCGTCAACGGCGCCAAAATTTGATCGAGGATTTCTTTTCACTCTAAGAAATCGTCTCCGCAATAGTACGAAGTCGATTGTAGAGCGGTAAGTTTTCCCGAGTCGTGTCTCTCGAGGATAGATATAATCGGCGATCGGTAATTTTACTTAATCTCTTGTTAATCTTACTTAAACTAATCTACACTAGGAAAGCATTAAGTCATTGGTTTGGGTTTAAGTTTTTAATGCTAATACTTGAATTGAAAAGAAGACTTGGAAATTACTAACTAAGGCATGAAAAGGGAAATTAAAGCTTGCTTGAAATTAACTGATTTAATGACATAAATAGTACCTAATTAACAACCCTACATAAATTAAAATCTACTAAACTAAGAAAGCTTGCAAATTTCAAAGGTAAAGTGGAGGGAAAAACAATGCTTGAAATTGAAAGGGTCAAAGATCATTAAATGTAAAGAAGTCAAAGTTATCAAAGAGGAAAGTCTCATATGTCTTTTGAAAACCCAAGTGTTGTTTAGCTAAAAAGAGTAAAAAGTTTTAAGATGCTACAATGGAGTTTTGCAAGAACAAGAGCAAACTAAAGATAAAAAGAGAAATTAAAGAACAATGAAAAGAAATAAACATAAACCAAAGCCTAATAACCAACACAAGAGAAATCACAACAACACAATAATAACACATAACATGAAGGGAAATATTACCACCAATTTTTGCATTCCAAAAAAGGCTTCAAGTCTAGATTACAATCTTCAAAGATAAATCAAACACAACACAACAAGAACCACAAATGAAGGAGGTGTCACCCTCTCCAAGACTTACTAAGAACAACAACCTAACTAAAAACTAACTAACTAAGCTAAACTAAACTAGGGATTATAACTAGGGTTCTTGAGCAATGGAAATGAAAAAGGAGATTGAAGGAGATGGAACAAGTCCAAAACCACCAAGGAAGGGATTTGGTCGGTGAGAAAAGAGAAGGGGGGTTATATAGAGGCTGTAGGGGCAAAAATGTCAAAATGGGCAAAAAATCCCAAAATCCCCTGCGAGGCAGTCGATCGGGCTGACTACCAGTCAATCGACTGCCTTATGTCAACAACCCATCCTAATGACGAGCAGTCGATCTGGGCTGTGTCAGTCGATTGACTGCATTCCAATCGATCGACTGACATGGCTGCTCTTGGCTTGGTTTTCTCGATTTCCGCTCTAGCCACCCGCCGATTGTTGTTCCTAGTTCGCGCTATGTTTCCTTTCTTGTCTTCACTTTTCCGATCCATAGTGAGTCGAATGGAATGCCCTAAATATGCGCGGGTCCCGCTTGGTCATTCTACGGCCAATAATACAAAAATGAGTGAAAAACTACGAAAATATAATAAAAAACACGCAAATGCTACAAAAACCTAAAACTAACAAAATAGACCAAATCGACTCCTAATACTCATAAATGCAAGCAAAACAAAAGCCATCAAAAATGGTGGGATCCACCATATCAAAGATGGGCATCTAGTCAAGACACGTTGTTTTAAGCTTGTCCACATCATTGGCAATTTGCTCTACTTGAGTCTCCATGCGAGAAAGGCATTCCACGAGCTCGGATAAGAGAGACTCTAAGTCCGGGAGTTGGGGCATAGACGAATCTTGAAAAAATAAGGTATAAGGGTCATCGCTCGAAGTATACGAGCTCGAGGTGGGTAGATTGTAAAAATCGTAGCTCGAAGAATAGGAATCATAGATTGATGGAGCATACGYGMCAAATTTTGGGTAWGAAGAAGGDGGGTCYAGTGGAGCATAGGGATCGCCAAAACCDGGATCATAAGAATCACGAGGCGGTGAACAAGGATCCACACTCGGATTGTAGGAATATGAAACCGGTGGAGAATAAGAAGGGCTTGGGCCGGAATAATTGAAAGTTTGAGCCCATTCTCGACCGCTCGAAGAATACGAGTCATCACAAATCGAAGGGACCCGATTGACTGTAGGGGCAAAAATGTCAAAATAGGCCAAAAATCCTGAAATCCCCTGCGAGGCAGTCGATCGGGCTAACTACCAGTCGATTGACTACCTTGTGTCAATGGCCCAGCCTACTGCCGAGCAGACGATCTGGGTTGTGTCAGTCGATCGACTGGACTAGCAGTCGATCGACTGCATGCCAGTCAATCGACTGGCATGGCTGCTCCCAGCTCGGTTTTCTCAGTTTCCGCTCCATCCATCCGCTGGTTGTCATTCCTAGTTCACTCTATGTTTCCTTGCTTATTTTCACTTGTCCAATCCATAGTGAGTCGAATGGGATGCCCCAAATGTGCGTGGGTCCCGCTTGGTCATTCTACGGCCAATAATACAAAAACGAGTAAAAAACTACGAAAATATAATAAAAACCGCTCAAATGCTACAAAAACCTAAAACTAACAAAATAGACCAATTTGACTTCTATTACCCGTAAATGCAAGTAAAACACATGCAAACACAACACAAAAAGGTAACAAAAATACGTACAAAAACGTGCAAATCAATTTTTTCCGTGAAAAATGTGACGACATCTAGTCTCACAACAAGTTTCTTTTCATGACAATACCATGTTTTTTCACTACTCCAAGAAAAATAATGACAATATTATTTTGACACCAAAGGTTTATATAGTGACGAGAAATATGAATTTTTCATTCACACCAAGATTTAGGATGAGACTATTCAATAACAACTTGATAATAATTGGATATGACATTTGGTATCGTCATGAAAGAATCATATTTTCTCAAGACTTCCTCCGAATTCTGAGAAATTGAACTGGTCATTGGGTCGATGTTTATTGATTGCAATATTATATTGTTGTTATTTTCATAATTGAATAAATTCTAGGCCATCCATATATTTTGATATTTATGAAATACGAATATAATAATAATAATAATAATAATAATAATTATTATTATTATTATAATTTATAAACTTAAAGTAAAAAATAGTAATGGTCATCATCTTGAGTCAACATACTTGGGCATCACCCATTGCCTCCATTGAATTAGGGAGCCAAAACACTTGGGCATCACCCACTTCTTTCATTCAATTAGGGTAGCAAAAAAAATGAATTGAATATAAAGATATTCGACTTGTGTTGACAGATTAAATAATATTCATATTTGTTTAATATACGAATTTGGATATTAATTCAAATTCGATTAGAATAAAGTATTTGAATATATTTTGATGTAGCAAATATTCGTATTCTAATTACAAATTGAATGTTTTTTTCTTCAAAACTTTTTATTAAGTAAGAATATCAATTAAGGTTTAAAATAAAATATATCCACTATATACTAAATGAAAAGATTCATATTCTACGTTTCTATTTCGAAAGTTTTGAGTTGGCGTGTAATTTTTCGGTGTTCCCTGGGACTTGTAATTACTTGGTAAATTTTGGAAGTTTGGAGAATCTAAAATATAAAAATTCTAATTTTATGAGTCCATGTCTTAATGATAGGATTTCCATATCTTTTTGGTTTCTAATTATTTCTAATATACTATAGAATATTTATATTAATAATTCCTTAAAATCCTAATTAATCCTATATACTAATATAATATTTATGTTAATAGTTCATTGAATTAGATATATGAGTCTAAAGTTTTATTATAGAAGTCCCAAGAATCTTAAGATTACAAAACCTTCTTACCCTTTTATGTATTAAACTATAAGAATTCTAGTAGCCTCATACTTTTTGGCTTCTAATTAATATTAATTTACTAATAGAATATTTATATTAATAGTAGGATTCTTATATTTCTGGTTTCTAATTTATCTTAATTTACTAATAGAGTATTTATATTAATAATAGGATTACTATATTTTATGGTTTCTAATCAATCTTAATTTAATAATAGAATATTCATATTAATAATAATATTCCTATATTTTATGGTTTCTAGTTAATTCTAATACAAATAGAATCTTTATATTAATAATATGTGTAAACGTAAATAGAACACCTAACTAATTTGTGCATTAGTGTTACGTGGATTTTGGGAAATGAATTAATTGTTTGATAAATATATATTTATTGATATAGACAATATCATTCTCGTCACACAAAATAATTATTATTTAACTTATTATTCATGATTAAATATTATTTTTTTACTAATTATTTAACTTACTTTATAATTTTTAAAGAGTATATTATTATCATATAATATTTTTAAATTCTTATTTTGAAATTGATTACATAACAGTTTACTATTTTTTGCGATTTCAAGTTTTGAAATTTATTTCTTATTGTATTATAACATTTTTTAAATTTGACTACAAAAGTCCTCAATTAATTCCATTACCCAAAACCTCTTTTTGTGAACACTTTTTTTATGGTAGTTTATCATATTATATTATAATATTTCTGTTTTCTTTTTCTATTTCAGATTTTTGAAATAATTGTTTAGATATTAATGTCACTTTATTATATTTTATATAATTTAGTAATATTTTATAACATTTCTATTATACTTTTTATTTTTAAATATATCAAATAATTATTCATGATTAAATATTTATTTAATTTACTTTATAAGTTTTAACAACTTATTATATTAAAGAATATTTTTATGTTTTTTTTAATATTTCAAACCTATTAAATAATTATATAAATTTATTCAATAGTTTATTAAATATTTTTTTATTTCAAGTTTTGAGGTTTATTTATTATTATATTATTACATTTTTATTTTGAGTTTTATGTTTTTTTTTTACTTATTTTTAATCAAACAGATAGTTTTTTTTTTATATTTATGAGAAGTATTAACTTTTGTATTAAGATTAAAAAAATGAATTCATGGAAAAATTAAACTCATTTATATATATATTTTTCTTTTTTTATAAAATATAACATAAGGACTATGTGGTTGAGTGGTGGTGGGTTACGTATCAAAAGTATAACATTGTGGGCTCAAACCCCATTCCTTCAAAAGATTATTTTTTTGGGAAAAAGATTGTAACAATCCTGTACTATACGCGTTTTTTGGCTTTGCATCCTAACGTTTTTTTTGTAATTTAATGCATCCTGTACTTCACAAAATTTTGAAAGTGCATCCTCCGACCAGCCAACTCGCTCCAACTCGCCGAAACTCACATAGTCTCGCGAGTGAGGTTGCATATTTTCAAACCCGTATACTTTAGGTGAGTTACGGCGAATTTATTATTTATTTAAAACTAGTTCCGTCATATTTTATTAAATATGCAAACTCACCGAATATATTATTTAATAAATAATAAAATTTATTTATTTAATAAAACTAGTTCCGGTAAACGTTAGGATAAAATATGGTTTGCATATTTATTTAATAAATTCTAGTTTTTATTTAATAAAACTAGTTTTTTCTAAATCTTGTATAGTACAGGATGCACTTTCAAAATTTTGTATAGTACAGGATGCATTAAATTACAAAAAAAACGTTAGGATTCAAACACAGAAAACGCGTATAGTACATGATGCATATAATTTTTTGCCCTATTTTTTTTTATTAACAAATGTACCATGATACATAACTATGACATGTGAGCTCTGAATTTAGGCAAGGAGCGATACATGTCAATTGTCCATTCGTAGTAGGGCTCATGAACGTTTAGGTTATCCGAACCAGGTTATTTTTTATTGACACACCACTATGACATGTCAGCTTCGAACCTAGGTGAGGAGCGACATATGTCAATTGTCTATTTGCGGTAGGGCTCCCGAACCTTTAGGTTGTCCAAACCAAGAAATTTTCTTAGTTCGGGATGCACCAGAAGTCGACATGTCAGAATCGGACTAAGAAGAGTTTGACACGTGTCAACCGAAGCTACGTATAGCTTACAAATAGGCTAGGACTCAATAGAATTATTATAATCGATTTGATGTGGAGTATGTGTTTAAGAATTTGGAGTGAATGATATTATTGTACTTTTATATTATGTATGAACATTCAATTTATGAACATTGTAAAAAAAAAAAATATAAGTGTACCATATATATATATATATATTATGTGTGTGTGTGCGCGCGTCAGTGTGCGTGTAATTTATATATAAATAGAATATAATATATAATAAATCTTAACATTACAAAAGATATCAATTATAATTTAAATAACTATATATATTAGTGTGTGTGTGTGTATTAATAGAAAATGTGTAGATATGTTGCAAAAAAAAGGTAAAATTGCAAAACAAAGCCTTAGGGCCTATTTGTACTAGTATTCGTTGGGATTTCGAATTCTAGTATTCATAATCTTAGGGTATTCAGAGTTCATTGAATAGTAAGAGTCTTTGTTTGTTTAAGAATTAAGAATCCTTTACTTTTTTACTGTAGGTTTCAAACCATGTTTGAAAACTGGATAAAAATATATTTTTATATTATATCTGATTTCACATCATGTCTCAAAAGTGCGGATGATTTATTTTTATATTGTATTTAGTAAAATATAATCATTTAAATGTAATGCTGATGAAATAAAAAAGATGAGTATGGGGTTAGGTGTAAGAAGTTGTTGGTAGAGTACTGAAAATTTGAGTTATATAACAAATGGGTATTGGGAGCCTAAAAACAAACATGGCCTTTAGGACTTGAACCCATGATGTACAACACCAACTGCTAACAATGTAAAAATCAGACCACTCAACCAACTACTATTTAATGTCATCATTTTCCAACAAAATATAATTTTACTCTTGTATGCTCACAATTACTCTTAAACTTATATAAATCAAAACTACCTAGTAATCTTCCAATAAATAAAAAAAAAAAAATCTAAATAACTATTTAATAATTAAAATACGCAAAAAAAAATACACACCAAAATATAAAAGTTATAATATAATACTAAATAAACTAAAAGACTTGAAATCATAAAGCATAAATAATATAATATTTTTCAATTTACATAATTATTTAATAAATTTTAAAAATAAAAAATTTAAAAATAATATAGAATAGCAATAGTTGTTAATTTAAATAAATATAAAAAAATAAATATATAATCATGAATAGTTAATATATTTAAAATTAAAAAACATGGCATTTATTTTATAAAATATTATAAAATAAATCTGAAAATAATTTTAAATAGGATTAAAAAAATAAAGTGTGATTAGTATTATATTATGTTATTTTATAAAAAATGATTTGCATTTTAAATTATCTTTTAAAAGTTTTTAATACATTGCACTACTTTTATAGATTTTCACATCTATTTTCATGTTTTTTATTTTTATTTTTGATGAATTTATAATCTTCAAATCCATTAAATAAGTATTTTTAATTTAATAATATTTTATATATTTTATTTATCTAAATTTACATGTTATCAATAGTATCTGAAAACATCTTGAAATTATATAAAAACATAATGAAATTCTAAATACCTATTTTAAACATTTAAAAAATATAAATATTATAAAATTATAAAATAAATCGCTAATTATTATAAAGTAAATTAAGTAAATATACAAAGATTAATTCTAGAATGTTATTTATATATTTATTTAGTAATAAAAGATCACAATTATAAATATTATTAAATAATTTGAATATTTTGAAATCGCTAAGAATATATTTAATTAAATTACATTTGAATTTTTTTCCTAAATCTAAAAGATAGTAGAATATATAAAATACTTAAAAAAACCATACAAAATATAAAGCATATAAAATATTCTAAAAATATTGTAAATTAGTTAAAATATAAAACCCAATAAATGTATTTTAATTAATTATTTAATAAATATGAAAAAAGAGAGAATATATATATATATATATATATATATATATATATATATATATATATATATATAATAACAGTACTGGCTATATGAGGCAATTATTTTGTCTTCCGCCAAAACTGTTTTCTTTCTCCAAAAAGAAACTATTTTGGCGCAAAGCCATTTTTGCTGACTTTTTAACTGTATATTTTTTTAAATTTAAATATCACACCCACAATTGTTGACTTTTCAACACAATTTAAAACTGCAACATCTGATTATTGTGTATATAGCCACCGATTTTTGAATTTTATGCCAATAAATTAGGAAACAGGATTTCTATTTTTCTATTTTTTACCAAATGGTCTAATGACTTTAATTCATATCCGTAAGAATATTCAATTGTTAGCATATGTTAATATTTCCAGTTTGTTACAAAAATTGTTTGATGCATTTAACAAAGATTCGAAGAATAAAAAAATTAAATAAAATTTTTAACTGGATGAAATTAGAAGAAAAAAAAAAGCAAGGAAACAAAGTAAATAAATTAGTTACAGGCCTAAAATAAATAAGAAGAAAATAAAAAAAATAAAGCAAGAAAACAAATTAAATAAATTAATTACAGGCCCCAAATAAAGAATGATAAAAAAACAAAGCAAGAAAATAAATTAAAATACAGGCTAAAAATATCGAATTTGGCATTAATCAGGATCATTCGCGCGCATGATATTTTTAAAATAAGTAGTTGATTTAATCTGATTCTCTTGCAGAATTAGAATCCTAAAAAAGGTAAATACAATAAATCATAATTAGTATTATACAAGACCGATTATTTTAAATTCAACATCCAATAACTAATATTTTAAAAAATAAAATTAGGCAACAAAATAAATTTGATATTGACAGATTTGATATAAAAAAAGTAGTACATTAGGCAACCAAACATTATATCATATTTTTTTTAAAATATCAGATTGAATATGATTTTTTAGCTTAATAAAAGATATTTAATATGTTGGAAATTAAGCAAATAGTATTTAATTCCTAAAAAAAACCCAAGACTCCAGCAATCTAAAGTTGATTAGGTAACTAAAGAAGTCGGCAGTTTTATTTTATTTATTTATTCTTTAGATTCTTTAGATATCAGTGTTTATTTGAGGGCAATTAAGCAACACGGTTTTATGATTACAAAAATCACACAAAAAAATCTACTAAAATATGTAAAACAAATCGATTGTCTATAATTGAGGGATACGAAATTTGATTTTAATTCTCGGACGACCGAAACTCCATATATAAAATTCCTAGAGTTTCACGCAAGTCACCCTATAAATATAGGGTTCTACTAATTGCAAATTATCAATTTCATTCTCTTTCGAATGTGTCTTTGTTTTCTCTCTATTTTCAAAACTTGGGCTGCTAGGGCTTTTGGGACAATGCCTCCTCTATTCGTTCTGACGAGAAAAATTGACTGTACAAATAAGAAAGCTCTCAAGCTTAGAGTCGTCCGATTTTTTTGCGAGATCCGGTTTCGATGACAAAGAACAAAAAACGTCTGTGGGAATTGTTTTCCATGATTCTGAGGTAATTATTTGAACCTGATTTTGTTTTTATAAATAGATGCATATAGGTTCAATCAACTACTCAATATTATTATATTGACGTATTATATTAAAAATAAATCTCTAAAAACTCAAAAATAGGGAGGACGCATTACTGTGGTGATAAAGAAGATCAACGTCAAGTTATTTGAAAATCGAATAGTTGATGGTCGCGTTTATGCGATTAGAAACTATTACGTGGAGAACAATACCGGCAAGTTCCACACTACCGTGGCTAAATTTATAATTGTTTTCCATGCGAAAACAATATTGGTTGATGTGAAAGAGGATTCCTGTCCCAATTACGTTTTTGATTTTCGTCCTTTCTCCACACTTATCGACGTCAATAAAATTGATGAAACAATGCTCTTTGGTAAGTTTTTTAGTTTTTTTCAATAGTAATAAACACATTCAAATCGAACATCTTTTATCTAATTGTGATGAATTTGATGTTGTAGATGTTATTGGAAAGGTGGTCGAAATCCGTAACCCTCAAGATAAGGAGTTGATGGGAGGACGTCGATCAAGGTTGATCGAGATAATTCTCGAAGACTTGAGGTAATTCTTAGTTATAAGATTGACTAATTAATTATTTAATAATTTAATTATTTAGAATGTTTTATATTTATTTAGGAGTGTAATTATTCTTTGTTGTTTTTTTGAATTATAGTGGTCGTCGTTTGAGTTGTACCCTTTGGGGTGAGTATGTTAATCAAATTCTAGCTTTCGAGAGTGGGCACTCCGCGGAAACTCCCGTTATGATCTTGCAAATGTGTCGTGCAAAGGTCTATAGAGGTAATAACATGATTTTTTTTTTTGATTGCAGTTTTGTTTATTCGAATTGTAACTTTAATATTTTTTTCAATTTCTGCATATTATTCTATTTTTTAAATTCTGTTTCTAAGATCTGTTATTCTAATTGCAGTTTTGTTTATTCGAATTGTATATTCAATTTCAACATTTTATTCTGTTTTTAAATTCTATTTTTAAATTTGTTTTTAAAATCTGTTTGTCTGATTGTAGTTTCGTTTACTCGGACCGTAACTTTAATATTTTTTTCAATTTCTGCAGATTATTCTGTTTTTAAATTCTATTTCTAAAATCTCTCTCTCTCTCTTTTTTTTAATCTTAGATCTAAAATCTGTTTTTTATTATTCGTATTATTTGACTACTCTGTTTTTCAATTTTGGTATGTGTTATTCTTCTATTTTAAAATTTTGTTTTTTTTATTGAATCATGTTTTTTTTATAGGTTTTAGAATTTGGATTCTGTGTGTATATATATAGATTTTCAGCATCGTATTTTTTTAATTTTCAGATTCTATTTATTTTAGTTATTTTAGATTCTCTTAATTATAAGATCATTTTCAAATTTATAAATTCTATTGAACTAATTGTAATTTTATGTATATAGATTTCGTCACTCTATCGAATTCATTCGAGGTTACAAAGTTGGTTACTTGTGATTCGGTGCCCGAAATTGCAGACTTTAGAAGCAGGTATATTTTTTTTAACTTTTATTCAATTAGTGTTTTATAAAAATATGTTGTTTCATTTATTTGATATCTTTTCAACTGTGAATTTAGAATTCCAAAGGGGTCGGCCAATCCAACAAAGAGCTTTAACCACGACAGTTTAACGCTATCGCGTAGTGAGGTTGACGAGATTGCCTCCGGCAATGTCATCTTCCATCCGGTGGACTATTTGTATACGGTTGAGGAGGTACCATTTTTGTTTATTTGAGTTGTTATTAGATTTTTATTTTTTATTTTTGATGTTTAGATTTTTAATAGAGTAATAATATTTTCAATACAGCCGTGTACTTTTTGGATTTGTGCTATCATTAGTTCGTTTATTGATGATTGATGGTACAACGCATGCACGAAGTGCCATAGTAAGCTTGAGGAAGATGGGAATGAGTTTAAGTGTGGGGGATGTATGAGCCAGATTTCATCGGGAGTCTTTAGGTGAGGAATTATTTTACTGAAGTGAATGATTTTTAAAATTAATTGATCACTTAGACAACTTTTTAATATCGAGTTTGTCTTCATATGAAGGTACAAAGCAAGGATCGAAGTTTTGGAGTCCACGGCTAATGCATCCCTGCTATGCTGGGATCGGGAGGCTGAGAAATTGATCGGGAGTTCTTGCCACGACCTTCGGGTTGAATTCTTGGAGGTGGGATATAAATTTTTATAACTTTTGCCTTTGGTTATTTGAACAAATTTTAATGTGGTATTCTTTTGTAATGTAGAATCGCACCGACGAAGGCATGCCAGAAGATTTGCTCAAGCTCATTGATCAAACAGTTCTATTCAAGGTCAAAGTCAATTTGGGTCAGATTCATAATGAATCAAGCACATTTTCTGTTGTGCGATTGATTACTGACCCATCTCTGGTAGCCAAATATAACCAGTGGACCGTCGAAGAGGATGTGAGTTAGAGTATTTTTGAAATTTGGGTTTCAATTATTTTATAATCTTTCAATTTATTTAATTATTTTTGACGTGTTTGAATTTTATTGAAAATAATTCGTGTTTCCAATCTTTTTATTTTATTGAAGGAGTCGGACTTCCTGACTTTGATACAAAGGGAGGAGATCGGCAATGGGCTGGTAAGGTAGTCGAACATTTATATTTTGGTTCCAAATATGAAATAGAGTTTTTGAAATTATATGCGTTGATTGATTTTAAATTGAAACAATTGAACAGGACGCATGTTCCGAGGACGAGATTACTACTCCCATAAAAAAGGTTGAAGTCGTGGAACTGGATGGAGATAGTTCGACCGTGAGGAAGCTGAAGTTCAATGGCGATGGGGTTGATTCCACTTCTTCGAAAAAATCTAGGGTTCTATCCAAGGATGGGAAATCGGTGCGTAAGGAAGTCCTTTCCTTCGAAGAATGCTGTGACGCAGGGGTTGATGAGGAGGATGAACCAAGAATCGGTGGAGTTGTGCATAACGATGAGGATTAAAACGTTTATTAACTATTTATCCTATTATTATTTTTTTTAACTTTGGTTTATTATGAAGTTGGATTAGTTTTGGAAGTTTATTTTGATACTTTGGGTTTATTATTGATGGTCGGTATTCTCTGGAGGTGGATCCGAGCCGAACGGATTAAACCAACCAGGAAGAGTGGCTTAATGCCGACGGTGCCGAGATGGGTGATGCCGAACAGGATGGATGACCTGCGTCCTGTGCCGAGCAGCCACACCGAGTAGGTGAGTACCGCGCACATGCTTGCTGAACTGACCGGCGCGGCCGGCCGAGTGCTCACGCCAGGAGTGCCGAACAGACTCGCCCAGCTGACCAGCACGGCCTGCCGAGCGCCCGCGCCAGGAGCGCCGAGCAGAACCGCCAAACAGAACAGCACCTGCCGAGAGCCCGCGCCAAAGGAGCCGAGCAGAACCTTTGCCGAGCTTGCCGAGCTCGGCACCATGCCGAGCAGACATTCGCCGCGGGCGCTAACCTCTCCGCACACCTGCCGAGTGCCCGCGCCAAGGGAGCCGAGCAGAACCTTGCCGAGCAAACATTCGCCGTGGATAACAACTTCTCCGCGCACCCGCCGAAAATTCCCGCCCGGCGGCGCCGAGCAGGAATGGTGCCGAGCTGCCAAGCTCGGCCCCCTATGCCGAGCAGAATTTCACCTTAGGCACCAACTTCTCCGCGCACCCCATCGAAAACGCTCGCCCGGAGGTGCCGAGCAGAGCGATGCTGAGCTGTCGAGATCGGGTATCCCGTCGACCAGGGATGAGCTCCTCTGAAGGAAAGCAACATCTGGGCTATCTCATTTCCAACTAGGTTGGCGGTTTCAACAGGTTTAACTGTGATATATAACTGACG
>BMAC01000045.1:1369220-1393804 GCA_014905375.1 Phtheirospermum japonicum | reverse complement strand
TTATGGTTATCTTTTAACTATTAACTATAAAAATATAGATTCGTATCTTTCATATTTAAAAACATATTTGTTTTAAATATCTCTCCGCGTGCTTATAAAGATTATCTATAACTAACCCTAATATCAAAAATTTATTGTCGTGTAGCCTGCATCTTAATAGGGTTTACACTATTATTAAAAGAACAAACAAGCATACATACATCTGAAAATAAACACATAACGGATAATAATACATTTGGAGCAGCGCATTGGTAGTAAACATTATGGGGAGGAAGACCGATACCATACGAAAAAGGGCACAAACAGACAGAACAATGACAGGTAATTTTTTTATGCTTTAAGTTTAATATCATTAAGAATCTGTCGTACCTGTTTTCCTGTCAACCCTTTAAATCTGCAGTTAGTAAATTACAGAAATTAGTAACATATTTAAATTTCTATTAATATGTTATTAAGTTTTTTTGAAAAACTTAAAGGAATCATGTGAATAAAGTTTTTGTACCTGTTTAACAACAGTCCTATGAGTTGTATTTCCTGGGATTGTGTCTTTGCCAGTTTTCCTGAACCTGTGATGCAGCAATACACAGTTAGTATTAAATTGTATTTTACTAAGTATAGAATCTATTTGAATAATGTTAAGATGGACAATGTGGTACTTATATTTTTTCCTGCTGTGTTTCTTATCCAGAGTACTATGTTCCCATACCTGCATAATTAATGTAATAAGTCTTAGATTAAACATATAAAAATTAATATTGCACTGTAAATACAAAACAGTAAGTTATATAGTGCTATGTTCAAATGTTATTTTTTTAAAAGATAGGTCTTCATTCGTGGCGTTGTTACACCTACTTAGACCTTAGACTCCATTCAGAGGCATTATCATACTACGATAGGTCATGTCAGGTTTCCAGCCGATAAACTTTGACATATCTTTGAAAAAAAATTCAAGTTGTGAAAGTATGAATTGTATTATGTGCAGAAAGTTTATTTGTGTACTTATCTTCTTTCTGTTGATAGTACTCTGTTGAATGTTCTTGCTTGCCTCCTCCCTTTCCTGAGTAGCATTTTACATGTGAAAGTGAAGTATGTTAAACTTAAATAACTTAAGTAAATAAAAAAGGTAATGAGATTACAACTTTGAACATAACATACTCAAGAGCAAAATGTTGACTCTGTAAACATACTAAAATAGAATAAAATAGTTTACTATTTACTGAACATAAATTGTTTTATATAATACATTGTTTTATTAAAACAACCCATATAAATACAGATTACAGATTAGTCTTTCAGTGGTTACATAAAAGTTCCTGCCATGTAGATCAAACAACATGCATAATACTATAAGATAACACACTACATATAACTTAAGAACCAATAATCTATGTTTAAAAGTAAAAGACTTCTTATAAGTATTTTGCTCAGTTAATCATTAAAGAAAAAACAACAAACAATAGTAATCATACAAAGTTGAACATGCAACTAAAGTAAATAAGAAGAGATTTAATTACAGATTGTTAACATACTCATAGCAGAATTTGAACAAATTAACATACTAAAGGCAGACTGAAATATTAATAATTTCAATACATATAAGGATTTATCACAAATATTGTTATTAAAAACAGAACACATTTCAGTATGTTTCATAGGTTAATTATTCAGTGCTTAAACTAATCAAACAGCAAGCAGACAAAAACTCATATCTGTTTTATTTTAAAATAAAACAAACCCTACAGATAATTGTACATGCAGCAACCTGACAATTTGTTTATTCTTTTTTTAATTTTAAAAAAAAGACAATTTAATGAAAATGATAATTGCAGTAGCAATTTTTAAATAAACAAAGATGTAATGTATAAAAATATTTTGCATGCGTTTGTTTTTATTTTATTTAATTTGTATATCAATCAAGATTTTCATACATAAGTATGCATGTAAATGAAACCAGGTTTTAAATTGATGCTTTTACCTGTTTAAGATGGAAATCTCTCTGGATCCTTCTTTATCTTTATTGGGCGCGTCCTTTAAGATTAGAATGTTCGACTGGATCCATCGCCGGCAACCCTTCTTTCATAAATAGAACCTCAAACGAAATCAAACTAAAAACACATAGAAAAACATTAGATTACAAAAGATACCTGCTGAGAATGGATCTAACACAATATACACATTTTGAAGCAGATCGATATGGTTTTTTAATAGATCTAACACAAGAGACTGAATTTGAACTAGATCGAAARATATATGTAGTAGATCTAACATCAGACACTGAATTTGAACCATATCAAAATATTTTTGTAATAGATCTAACACGATATACTTATTTTGGATCAGATCTATACAATTTTTGAATAGATCTAATAAGATTGACTGATTTTGACCCATTATCGAAAATTATTTTGAAAAATTAATTAATGACTTATTTTACACAGATCGAAAATTATTTTGAAAAAATTAATTAAACAAATGAGTGATTTTGTTCAAGATCGATAAAAAGTGATTAGTGAATTGTATTTGAAAGAATAAAAATGGTTCAAGAACCTGTAACTTATGTAGTGGCCTTGGAAAGTTTTTTTTTCTGGGTATGAGCTGTGGAGTGAAGCAGGCCGCCGGGATGAGCAGCGGAGTGGATCAGATAGTATTTATGGACATGAGCGGTGGAGCATTTCTGGTGAGAAAAAGAAGATAGATGAGATGGCGAAGTAGTGGCGGAGATAGACTACGGTGTTGTGTGTTTACTGTGTGGCTAGGGATCGGAGCGGTGGGTTTTGGTTTAAGTAGAGCAGCCGAAAATTTAGGGTTAGTCTATTTATACCTAGAGTTAATTCGACTGGTCTGATCATGGCCGTTAGATTAAGTGTATTAAATTCGGACCGTCCGATGTTGGGTGGGTTGGTTTATGGGCTCAAATCCGATTTGCATATTAGGCTTAGGAAAAATTCTAATTGGACTCTACTATTGGGCTTCTGGGAATTTATTTGGACTCAAAATAATTATTCTTTTGGGTTGGATTTTATTATTCTTAATTATTAATCCAAGCTAAAAAAAAATACTTCTAAATTAATTTTAATTATTTTAAATTTATATGAAATTTAAAATTATATTATGATGTTTTTAAATAAATTTTAATGGTCGATTTTAAAATAAAAGAATTATGCGTTATTATATATATTTCAATTTTTAATTTCGAAATGTATGTGTATGTGTAGTATATATATAATTTATTAATTCTTTATTGACATACGATATTAGAATAATAATTTTGGATATTTCTTATGATTTTTTTTATATAATTTGCAATTTAAATAAGGTATTCGAATAATATATTTATTCATTTTTTTATGCATATACAGAAAGGATGTATGTGAATTTGTTTATTTGTATACATTTTATTAATTTTGAACTAAAAAAATATATTAGAATAATATCTTATTATAATATTATGTTAGTTTAATTGCACTATAATATCAGAATATTGGGCTTATGTGGATTTAAATTTGGACTCAAATTAAATTATTCTTGGTTTGGATTTAGTCATTTAAAATGTATTGAATTATTAATTAAAGCTTAAAATTTTATTTTATTCATTTTATTTTATTTATTTATATAAATCTTAAAATTATATTATGATGTTTTTAAATATATTCTAGCKATTGTCTTGGTRAMAATTAAATTAATTATGCGTTAATGTATATATTTTGATATTTAATTTTGAATTCTATTGCAAGTAGATTAATTTAATTTTGTTTGTAGATTTGATTATTTATTATCAATTAATATATTTTGATATTTAATTGAAAATATATCTTAGTATTAACTCAATGTAAATATTTTTAATTATTTAATTGTTGGCTTTATTTTCTATATATATGTAGATAACCTAGAGAGTTAGGTTATTATTTTATTTTATTTTCTTTATATCGGAAATCAATTTCTACTTTATATTCGGGAATGTATAAATTTAAAATTATAAGTTCAAGGTTTATTCATTTGTATTAATTTAATTTAACTTTTTTCATGTTTTTGTTCATTTCCTTATGTATTTATGATTTGTTTGTTAAATTTCTACTATTCAAAATTTATGATTTTATTTATTTAAATACTTATAATTTGTTCTCTAACTGTATGATTGTCGAAGGCAGTGTGAATTTGTCTGAGAATACATGCCCGTGCATGACCTCAAGAGTGCTATCAAGTGCGAGTGCAATTGAAAATACGACTCATATAACGGGTTTGAGGCTAAAATGCTCGCACGATAAATAAGAGTTAGGGCCAATCGCTCTCGAACGTCGGCCTTTATTTGAAGAACCCCGTGTTCAATCATGGTCAGTTATATGTTGCTGTGTCGCGTGTCACCCATCGAAAGAGATTGAAGATATTAGTTTGTGGTGATGACGATTCGGGATCGAACATGACCAATAATGTGGTGTATAAAGAAGTATTAACGAACGTATGATCTCAACGTTCATGTACGTAGTGTGGATTCGATTTATAATTTATCAAGGGTGGATTTTTTAGTTATTTTTCTCAATCTCTATCTCTCTATTTATCTATATTTTCACATATTAAACAATAATAATAATATTAATACAACTTGAATTTTTATATTTAACTTTCTGCCCCATCCATCGCACAGGTGTAAAAAAAAATAGTAACCAATAAAAACACACTAAATGCTTTTGTGTCCACTAAATCACACTTCTTATTTCTTTCCTACTAAGTACAATTTTCCCATATTTTTTCTTATTAACTCTTTTGCTTCAAAATTAGACAATTTGCCCCTCCTACTGTCACAACAAACACGCCACATTCTATTTCTCTCTCTTTGATTACTATGTGCTACAGTGTCGCGCTGGAGAAGTTCGAGGACTGGTTTTCAGAATCAGATTGTTTTAACTACAAAGTGGCTTTGCAATTGCTTCTCAACAACATCGCTAACGACAATATTCTCAATCCCAATTCATCATCTTTTAGCCTCGCTTTCAGAATCGGAGCCTATGAATCGTTCTCCGATATCTCACCATTAATCCAATTCACCAATTTTACTTGCATTCAAGCGAAGATGTTAAATTTCGATCCATAGGTTTTTTCCATCTCCGCGCCTCTCTCTTTCTCACACATTTTTCTTTATCAGTTTATTCTACAGTATAAATTCACTTCCAAACAGGCATTTAACAATCAATCTAATTTGTTTTGTTTTTGCAGGTAACACTTCCATTAGGATTTAGAGTTGCATCCGTTTGAAGTGTCTCCAACTAAAGGTACGTGACTTTTATGCCCATCGATTTCGGATTTGTAGATTTTTCCTTTGCTACTGAAGTAGAAACTATTATTTGCTAGTTTATATATTTATTTTAGTTCAGATATGATCTATAAAGTTTTGGTGAAAATTGTTTTGGTTTAGAATTGTAGAAATTAAGAACAATAGCTTTTCTGGATGTGAAATGGTTTATTTTCCTTGATGGTAGTCTGAATATATTAGCTATAACTTGAGGTTTCTTTTACTTTCTTTGATAATGTGTATGAATGCTATAAGGTGTTGTTTAAAGAATCATGCAGATGAGGGCCAATATCTAGTTTACACGAAAATTAACTATGTACTATAAGAATTATGTCTTGAGCTCCTCTATTGATTGTGAACTATGATGTGCTTATTAACTTTTGTATATATTACGGAACATTATCGATCTATCTACATTTCCCTATTCTAGTTCAGAATATGAGATCCCCTTATTAATTATTTTGCTGTTGAAAATGTAATAATAGTATTGAAGAAAGGTTGGCTGAGTTCATTAGAACCAAGGGCTGAGAAAAGAATACGGCTTATGTTACTTTTTTTATAATATAATTACCATCATCCAAAGTCTGATATTTTACAGGCCTCAAATTTTTTTAAGTCAAATCTTTCCCGGGGCATAAATTTGGCACAAAACAACTTGCTTCCAATAGAGCTGAAAAGTTTTTCTTCATGATTAATAATTGATCATGCTTACATTGTTAAATCTTTATTAGGATTCCTCTTCCCCTTCTTTTATGCTTAGAGTTTGCGCTTTACTAATTCTATGAATATACTATTATTCCAGGGGCGTAATTAAAGGAGGGGCTCCCTCCAGGTCTCGATTTCCCCAATTTTGAAAATAAATATATTTTTAGCTTTGAAGAACGAACAAAGAAAAAAAGTGTATCGGACATATGTTATTAAGCTTCGACTTTGTTTATCTACCATTACGTCACTGGACTTTACCATATTTTGGAGAACTTCAGCTTAATTTCTAAAATTGATCCCGCAAAGAAGGTAGATGCAAAGGCCAAGGCCTTGAAGACTACCAAAGTCGTGAAAGCTGGTTCATCAACCATAAAGAAGTCCAAGAAAATAAGGACTAAGGTCACATTTCACCGACCAAGGACATTGAAGACGGATAAAAAGCCAAAGTATCCCCCCATCAGTGCCCCTCCCCGTTAGAAGCTTGACCGCTACCAGATTCTCAAGTACCCACTCACCATCGAGTTGGCGATGAAGAAGATCGAAGACAAAAATATACGCTGGTTTTCATCGTGGATATCCGTGTTGACAAGAAGAAGATCAAGGTGTGGTCAAGAAGTTGTATGAAATCCATACCAAGAAAGTCAACTCCATTATCAAGTGAGTAATAATTCGATTTAATATGTGCGCTTCGTGTTTTTTTTTTTGTTTGTTTATTTGTGCTTGTATTGATTTTAATGTTTTTCTTATTTCAGGCCGGATGGGACTAAGAAGGCGTATGTTAGGTTAATGCCCGACTATGATGCTCCAGATGTTGCCAACAATATTGGGATTATCTGAGTAATTAGAGCTTCAGGTTTGTGTTTTGTATTTTTTTAATGGTTTTTAAATGGCGAGATTGGAAACTATTTAAGTTTTGTACTCAAATGCAGAACCTGGTTTTATTTCATTTAGATATTGAAGCTTAAGATAGAGTTATTATTATCCCCAAGTTATTTGTAATCCTTTTTGGAATTTTGCTGTATTGCTTATAATTATGTCTTATGCTTATAGATATGATCAACAATAATATTACTGGATGTGATAATATTATCATTATTTGTGATAATGTATTACTGGCTATGGTAGTCTTTATTAATATATGTGGTAATTCTAGTATTATTGGTAGTAGTAATTTTGTTACTGCTTGTGATAATTTTATTATTCATTGATGCATAAGCTCCACGAATTTGAGTCAAATTAGGGAGAAGGAGATAGAATTATTGGTTATAATAATTATATTACTAGTTACTTTAAAAGGAAAAGCAGAAAAGAAGAACACATAAAAGGAGAAGAAGGAGACGTAGAATTAGGGTTCTATTATTCATCAAAAACTCCCTTTATATAGGGTATCAAATACATGTTTTCATAATACATAAAGATAACAAATACCTAAATTGTCATACATCAGTTACTTATTGACGAAAGCATACTAATTGTGTTTTTCCTTCAACACTCCCCCTTGTGTCAAGTCAAAGGATGAAATGGTACTTCATTATTGCCTCATTAAAACCTTGCCAAGTAACAAAACCCAATGGAAAAATAAAACTTGATCTAAGGAAAAAGAGTACAACACACATATGTTGAGACTCCCCCTAAAGTCTACACCTCTCTTTGGATATGTCAAGAGAACTTTGAAAGTTTCAGCTTCCTCAATTTACTTGATTCTTGAGAAAGTGCATAGTTGTTGGTTATAGGAGAGTTGTAGTAATATTACTCGTATTATAGATTCGTACGTTTTTGTTACACTTTTGTACATATTGAGTCATGTTTGAGTCTTTTACCCGTCTTCTTAGGTCAAGAATAAGCTATATTGCATGATTTTGCATAATTTGGCCTTTCGCTTAGCTTTTCGACTTTTTATTCAATAATTGGTCATTTTGGACCATTTTTCTTGTTTTTTTCTTTCAGCTGAATCACTTGACAAAACTCGGGAGATGAAGACGAAGAATCAGCGCTCGAAGTAGCCAAAAGCACACCTATCAGATCGGATGAGCTCAATACCGACCAGATTGACTTTCAAAATACGCACCGATCAGATAAGTGGTATGTCCGACCGGAGAAGAGGACAAAAGCTTTCATCCGATCGAACTCATGAACAATCCAATCGGATTTATACGTTACAAATGCAGATTTTCGGGATTCTTCAGTTACGAAATGGTTTTTGAGCCTTTAAAACTCAGAAATTCTTAGAGAAAACCCATCCTTTCACCCCTAAGACTGGATCATATACATTTGAAGAGAGAATTAACAACTTTCTCAACCTTTGACTTATAGCCCTTACGACAATCTTAATTAGAAGTTCGATTGGTTCGTGATAACCGCTGGAGATGGAGGTTCGTGACAAGCTTCTCGGATTCAGCGAGGTTCATTTCATTTCCCGAAATAGCTAGATTTGACAAAGACTCATCGTAGTATCGTGATTGAGTTTTCTCACGATTTAGTAAACTCTAAACCTTTATCTCGTTAATTAGTTTGGTGATTCATGTTAGATAGTGATCTTTTGATAAACTGTTTGTATATTTCTTATGAATCGTTTATGATTGAATTTTTATGAACGATTTAGTGAAGGATTGTTGAATGATAATATAGTTGATTCGTATCATCCTGATTTGATAATTGGTGTGGTTTGTTTTAATTAGAATTATGTTTGGATAATATTTTGTGAATGCATATTTATTGTTCAATGAATTGTTTGAATGAGATTTAGTGGAACGGTATTTAGATCAAGTAATAATAATTGCCGTTGAGTTTGTGAATCGATTAAACTATTCTTGCGGAGAGCTTGACGCCTTCAAAGCAAGATAGGTTCATCGAGTTTTCTTAAAATCAAGTTCTTCCAAAGTTTTCGAAACAAAAACCCTCTTTGATCGTGTGTTTAGAAATAGTACTCGTGTTTTGATTATAATAAACATCGTTGACTCCATATTTCCACTCCTTGAGAGAATCGACCCGGTTTAACTTGCCAATCTACGAGTGACCCCGTTCTCTTGCGGGCGAACTAAAACCTTTCAAACGTAGACGCGCATTTGTTTAACTAGATTTTAATTTTGAAAGGAACCAAAAAGTTCGGATCAATTATCACATTTTCTTCAATGATAGAGTTCAAGCCACTATTATCAGATGTATGAATGATCATAATAATTACCATTGATAATCACGAACTACTACATGAATGATAATGACCTCTTTACATGGATCGAGCAAGTAACCAACATCAACGATACTATTTGGTGTTTCACAGTAGGAAGTAAACTCAACATTTTTTATAGGGGTTACAAGTCCATCTGCAGTCCCAATTATATTTATTAATGGAAAAAATAAACTAGCGTCAATAGTTTCTTTTAGGTATCAAAATACATTTTGATTCCATTCCAGTGACATTGCGATTTCCTGAGTTAAATCAAGATAAGAATTTGAAAAATTAATATTTGGTCAAGTGTATTAGTAATGGTACAATAATGCGCAAATCGTACATAGGTAGCGAATTTCAGCTCCCACCGTTTCTTCGTAATTCCACTGACGAAATTGAATTTCCTTATATCTTCAATTTGACCAATTATAGGAGTGCTAACATAATATCACTTATCCATATTTAATTGACTGATCATCTTTTGAATATATACAAACTGTAGAATTTAGTATTCCACAAACTTTATTTTAGTTTAAAGACTTAACATGATTGAGTTTTCCCATGGTTCATTATCTCAAATTAAAATTTCAAATAACTAGCGATATCTCTTACTTCATTAAGAGTGAATATTATGTTCCTTTCATCAACATATACAATTATAATCACAAATTTGAAACTTATTTTCTTTATAAATATGCAAGGACATAGATTATATTTTCCCAATCAAGTCGTCACTTAGACCGTTATACCACATCCGTATGGATTGTTTCAATCCATAAAGTGAGTATTTTGATTTAATTGCAAATGCACTCCGTGGCTTAGAGTCACTTGCCTTGGCAATGAAAGGCCAGCAAACAGTTTCGTATATATCTTTAAATCATAATCCCTATAGAGATTTGATGTAACCACATGTATAAGCTGCATTCTCATTCTTTAGAATTATAACATCTATTATGAGAGAGTACATATCCTCATAGTCAATTTCAGGGCATTTTGAGAAACTTTGTGCTTCAAGTTTAGATCTGCATCTCATGGCTTTATTTTTGTCATTACGCTTTCTGATAAATCTTTATTTATGTTCTACAGGCTTTACACTTGGTGAGGTTAGCACTACCAGACCAAATACCTGTCTTGTTGTCAATGAATTTAGTTCTACCTGAATTGATTCTTTACATTTAGGTCAATTTGCTCTATATTGACATTTCAATAGAGCGTGGCTCGATATCATTGTGCTCTATGATTCCTTGAGTAACAATGTATACATCATCAATGTGTGTGGAAAATCTTTCCATCAACTTATATAAACTCTCATAGCACATTGAGATTTCTTTATTTTCTAGAATCATATTAAACATCGGAGCGTCCTCCAGTAATGATTCATGGACATAAGTATAACCAGAGATAGTCTCATGAGAGGAATTATCTTTATTGATGGTCAATTGAAGTTGTGCCATACACGCCCTCTTATTCCTTGGGCAAGTATTGATCGAACCAAGTGACCTTCTCCTATTCCTTTTGGGAGTCACGACCTCAACCGCACCTCCACTAAGTATGGTTGCAATGTCTTAATCTGCGACATTGTACCCTTTATGGGGACTTTTAACCTTGCAGACACATTTGCATCTAATATATATATGATCTCGTCACTTTAGAAATTGAGTCTTCTATACTTTGAAGATCAATTGTTCACTCTACTTTACTTTCACGTTACATTGTGAAATGCGGGGATCATAATGAGACATAGTATGAAACTATTCCTGTCTTTCCATTAGAAAATACTTTTTCTTAATGACGGGAAGACTGTCTCATTAGAGTGACAAATTTGCTAATTTAGCGAGAAAGAGATCGTCTATCATAGGTTTCAAATAGCGGATGACTGTTGGAGATTCATATCCAACATAAATATTTAATCGTCTTTAGAAACCCATATGAATGCGCTGTGGGGGCGCAATAGGTACATATACTGCATAATAAAATATGCGTAGATATGAATTATCAGGCTTATATCCAGTTACCAACTGGTATGAAAAATATCTGGTTAGCAGGGGTTCATAAACGAATAAGTAAGAGTTGCGTGCAATATTGCATAACCCTGTGCAGAGACAAATATATGAGTGCGCATAAATATTATCTTAGTCACCATCTATATTCTTTTCTACGGTGTCTTCTTGAGACCATATTATATATGCACATTATGGTACAAGATGCATTCATCGATCTTGATTAAGATGCAATAGATATCGAATACTTTTGATGTAAATCTCTAGCATTATGAGTTTGGGTGCTCTATAAGGGTGGTGAGTCCTCAATCATACTATGTGCTAGAAGTTTTGCAAATGCAATATTTTTATGGACAATATGTGCCGAAACATCGACCAAAACTATAAAATACTTGAATGATCCGCATTTAAAATGGTTATATCCACATGTATCACCAATTATCAATTATAAGAATGGAATATTATACTTTGTATCTTTAGCATATTCAGGTCTCAATCATACAATTTTTCTAATGAACAAGTTTTGAAAAAAATGAGTGATGCATCTTTGAGATATGAATGTATGTAGTGCTCTTAGTACTTTAGAATGCACTAGCTGTAATGTAACAACATTAGTTCGACACTATACTGTGCATCAAATTTCTATCTCGTTTTGTGTTTCACTCAAAACAAAAGGTGTCCATGTTAACTTCTTAAAATATGGACCATCATATCACGACGACCAAAGAACCCATGCAAGTTGTGTCAAAACTTGAATGAGCCAGTGTCCAAAAGTTCTTTGTTGGTCATATTTTATGATTCAATAATCTAAAAGTAGTAAAGTAAAATTACTAGATTGACTCTAAAACGTGCTTTCTTCCACATAAATTAAAGGCATAGTTCCATTCTCATAATGTATCTTAATGATAATCATCAACATGAATATCATCAAACTTAACAAGGTTCGTTTTGCTCTTGGTCCATACTGAGCTTTTGTGACTTTAATCAATGTGCCACTAGGCATCAAGACTTTGTCACACATAAATATCAGTTCAGTGAATAATTGTCTATTCCTTGACAAATTCTCACATTTTTCAGAGATATTTGAACAAAATACTTTTCATTCTAATATTTTACATTTTTAGTTAGATATGTTACTTTATATCTTAATAGTATACTCCTGAACCTTGTATTTGAATGCGTGGTAAGTAAACTCAATTACATTCAATGCTTCATAATGAAATTCAAAATTTAACAATAAGTCAAAAATAAATAAATCAAGCCACATTTTATAAATCTAACTCAAAATAAACTTTAAGACTAAAACAATAGTCAAATAAGAATGATTGATTATACTTTCACAAGTTCTTTGTAAAGTAAGAAACAAACAAATTTCATCAATCAAAATAGAGGATATCCATTAACTAATCAAGATTATTGGGAGGACCTCCATGACTTCTACTAACATTGTGTTTCATTCCTCCCACATAGGTAGGGAATCAACATGTCTCTTCCCCTTTACTTTGGGGTTATTTCCACTATTCATATCGATCCTAGTTAGCCTCAAGAATTTTTCTTATCCAGAGGTCTAACATTGTATTATGAAGAATAATGTCATGTCTCTCAATGACTTACTATCATAACTAATATTATACAAGTGCATCAGTATGTTTACTCAAGTGAAAAAAAAAATAGAGTGAGATTGCATCTCTCAACTACTTATTATCATTTAAAGTGACTTTCTTTTTCACATATGGTAAGACATGTTTTTAGTTGCAATATATCAAAGTCATTGACCCTTTTTAGCAAGCAAACAATTTTTTTTTTTACTGAATTCTTAGGCTTTGAAGTATTGTTTTATAATGTTGCCAAAATATTCATTTAGAGCATATCCCAAAGTTCATTGAAATTCTGAAACTAAATATACTTCCAACATAAGTTTTGGGTCAATATGAATTCTCAAATTCATTAGAGAATTGACTTTGACTTAGTTTGACAATTCTTTGTCAGTTATGGGTGGATGATATTGTTGTGGAATTATAGTTACACTAGTTTCCACGTCAAACGACTGATAGTAGTACTCGATTTCTTTTGAGTATATTATTTTGAATTTAGATTGAATTAGTTCAATTAATTTCTTTGGATAATGAATTTGAAGAATATATGTCATAATCTTTCTTTGATATCATGTGAATATACTTTATCACAAGACTTATTTATACAATTTTTTATCGTTCATGAACTTTTATTATCATGAAAATATGCAAATGTACAACCAACAATGCATACATTGAAAGTAGCTTATAAAATCATCTTGAAGAGAATTACCAACATACATGAATCTATCAAATTCATCGAGAATTATCAACATACATGAATCTATCAATTCATCGAAATTCATGATTAACTAAACATATTGGAAAAATCATGATCAATCTCTCATCTAATCATGTAAATAACTTTATTTATGATTCTAAACAAGAAATCATATAAAAGTATAAAGGATAATATATTATGTACTCTATGAATAAAATTAATATATTGCAAAATTTCATATTTGTCAATATTGTACATAACATCACATGCATATAATCATAGGTAACATATATACATATATATGCGAATGCACAATAATACATACCATACCATATATTCATATAACCAAATATTTATTAGTTGAATTTAATAAATAATATGGTAATTCGAATTACCTTAAAAGAAAGACATGATTCTTTCATAATTTTGTTTTTGCGGTTTGTCCGCGATATATTTTTGATGACATAGACCATCAAACCCGATCTCCATCGTTCGGATTTAACCACTATATCTTGTGAATATTACATCAAAAATCCAGCTTCATCCAACGGTTATATTGTGCGTAATTAAATTTTTAGAATAAGCTGGACGGACAGTTTCGGGATACAGGATCAGCTCCGACTAAAAACTCATTATATAATTCTTCAAACCTCATATTCAAATCTCCACCATTAATATTGAACTTGTATATGTTTGGAATATTATACCCTAAATTTGGCTTGATCCAACGGTCTTATTATGCGAGATCGTATTTTGAAAAACACTGCACAGGAATTTTTGAAAATAAAATCTGCTTTATTCGGATTTTTTTTATATATTTCTTCATATCTCCGAATCCAATCTCCACCATTCAAAACTTAAATCTATAGGGTTTGAAGGTTCTGTAAAAATTGTAACGTGACCCAACGGTTGAAACGTGAGAAAACGATTTTTCAAACTTACAACGCAGTTAGAATCTTAACCTACGAAAATTGTGTATAGGGTATGGAGGCTTATTTGTCGATCTCTCTCATAGTTTAGAGTTTCGTGCTGATAACATGTAAAAGGAAAAATAGAAAAGAAGAACACATAAAAGGAGACGAAGGAGACGGTAGAATTAGGGTTCTCTTATTCATCAAAAACTCCATTTATATAGGGTATCAAATACATGTTTTCATAATACATAAATATAACAAATACCTAAATTGTCCTAAATCAGTTACTTATTTACGAAGGCACACTAATTGTGTTTTTCCTTCAACAGTTACGATAATTTTATTATTGACAGTGGTAATCCCTGTGCATATTTTGAAAACATATTTGAGGCAAAATGTTATAGAGTGTTAATGGAAGCTTGTCTCATAAGAATCTCAATAAGCTATAGAATGGGTCAAGGATAACTGAGATTAATTCCTTTATGAGACTATGTTTCTTTAATATTATATAAAATAAGTTTTAGATAATTGAAGGTATGTAATAATGCCTTGTGAGACATGCTTATTTTATCTTGTGTAAGCAGAATAAGGGAAAGTTGGTGTATTGTAAGACTCCTGGTTATCTAGAATTAGTTTGAGATTATTGAATTAGTCTCTACAATTTAAGTTCAATGCATTTTGATTTAGCCTACSAAGAGGACAATGGCAAGAATTTCCATTATTCGGACGAGAAAAGTTTCCTTGCCACAAAGAAGATAACTTAAACTATCATTTATCATTTGGAACTTCATGGTAGCTTTACTCATTTGGTGCTAAAATAATATTGTTCCTATTAAGTAATGGCTATCGTGGTAAGACTATAATCGAGTGGTAAAATATACAAAAAAAAAAATATGAGTGATCTTTATATACAAAATATATTATTATTAGAAAATTACCACAACCAGTAATCTAATATTACTACGACCATTAGTCACATCATCCCGTTAATAAGATTATCATAACCAATAATTAGATTATCACAACCAATAATTAGATTAGTAATCACATCACCTCGATGATAAAATTATCATAACTAATAATCTACGATTACAACAACCAGTAATAAAATTACCACAACTAGTAATTAAATTATACAACTGATATAGAATTATCACGACCAATAATAAAACTATAACAACTTGTAATAAAATTATTACAACCACTAATGTATATAAATTCCATCTAAATTACATAAAAGATTCATGTGAAATGTCATTTTCACCCACATTTTTGAAACATCGGTTGTTCCATCGGGGTTTGCCTCATCATCACTATCAATTATCTCAATGATATCTTCAACAGCAGAAGATCATAAACATGTTATTTTTACTGAAATGCCCTGCTCCAGGTACATGCACCTACAACATAAGAATTATTATTAATTAGTGAGAGTGCTTCATTTACATTCCCATTCATGATTACATTACAATAAGGGGAAAAAAAAATAGAGACTATATATCAAATAAAGAATTTCTAGTATATCGGAAAAATTCATACATTTATCTTGACGTATAAATCATACTACCTTTCTAAAAAATCCATTGTTTTTGCTTCCACTAGAAATTTATGATTTGTGAACCTCAGACAACGTGACATTGACAACCATAATTGCAGTAGCATCACCATTTCCCGAGCTATCATTTGTACCCTTAGATCCCGTAAGTTCCAAATTCCAGAGAGTTTGATAATGAAATTATTCGATAACAAATCTGTCTAGAAAAATATTCCGATCAAAATTGGGAACCTATCAGGCTTAGAAAGCCTGTGGGCCGGAGGAATATGGGTCTGGCTAATATGATTAGATATAAAATGCATCCAATTTCCTAAGTACATCCAATACAACTAATCTTACATTATTCTCCATTCAACTGAACTAAATTAGCATTCTCAAAAGAGCATGCAATTCACATTCACTTATTAAAAGGAAACCATTCACAAATCATAATTTTACACTAAAGCATGCCAAATCTAAACTAATATCTAAAATATACCAAACAAATCAAATTTTCTAATTAAACTCAATTCAACTAAACTAAAATAGCATATTGAATAACCCAAACACACAAATCACAACACAGACACACATAAATATTAGACCAGACACTAAAACCATATCAAAAAACCAAAGAAAGTTTCAGTCAATCAAGATTCATACCAGACACAATGCCATCAGGCCAGCTCCCAAAATTTAATATCTCAGACATCAAATCATAGAGCAATGAGCCAACGAGGATGAACATATACAACTTAAAATATTATAAACTTATCAATATATATAGATATGGATAAAATGTCTTTCCAGCTCCAAACACTCTTCAGTGATGAAGTTGACATAATCAACAAGACAAAAACCATTTACTCCTTAAATTAAAAAGATTGATATCACCAATTTAACCCGATATGAAATATGACTCAATTTACTTAATATACATAAAAAATCTTTTCTTTTTCTTATTTTTTTTTAAGAGTATGATGTACATGAATTAGCCATCTTATAAACATTGTTAAAAAAACAACATAAAAAGACCATCAAAGATTATATAAAATTAAATACGCATTAATTCCCCACAATCCCCTTTCTCCTCCACCAACACACCCAGTGGGTTTGTAAATTTTGCACATTTAGCAACGTCTGTGATGTGGCCTGAATAGCTAGATCTGGTTTGGGGTAGACCTGAGTTGAGATTACAAAAGAGAAGACCAGGAGGATACGTCAGCCTTGTCCTTGAGAAGACCTGGCCTGGTACTCCAGCCAGAAGAAGACAGAGACGCAGCGAGAGCAGGTTTGCCTCAGCCGTGGAACTATCCTGATCTGGATGATCACAGGTCAGCCTTGTCCTTGAGAAGATTTGGCCTGGTCCTCCAGCCAGAAGAAGCTAGAAACACGGCGAGAGCAAGATCGCCTCAGCATAGGAATTATCCTGATCTGGATGTTCACAGGTCAGCCTTGTCCTTGAGAATACCTGACCTTGTCCTCCCAGAAGGGGACAAGTGGGACCGCTTGTCCCAAATTGGTTGCATATCGGCCCTTGATTCGCGGCCTTTGTTTCCGAGATCTCGGATGAGGTCCCCACTGGGAAAACTATAAATACCTCAGCCTCAAGGCTGAGAGAGGTATGTCATTCTTGTGCATTCTTTTCATTGCCCACTAAAACACTCCATAATGCTTATCTGACTTAAGCATCAGAGAGGTTTCCACCGGAAAACCTCTAGTGGTCCTTTTCTGACGTGTTCATGGGTGCAGGTCAGGCTTACACAAGGCAAAGGTTCAGTTCCAAATGTAGCCAAGTCTTCTGGGTGAAACAATTGGCGCCGTCTATGGGAACTTCGTTCAAATCTAAGGCGTGAGTAACACATGGATTCAGCAGGGCTCCGGCGAAATTTAGTGGCGGAGTTGGGTGGTACACCTAGCTCTGCCGCGCCGTGGGGTATGCCAAAACCCACGGGAGCATCAACGACAGGACCAGCAGAGACAGGGCCATCGACAACGGCCGGGACAGGCACCACGCAGCCCCCCTCTAGCGGATCCACACCTGCTGATGGTGGATCGTTGAACAAAACTTTCCTTAGGCAGCTGTCCGAGCTCATCCGAAAGGCTGTGGAAGTGAATGTATAGAAAAAGTTCGCGGAATTCTCGACGCCCCCATCCAAAGCGCCTCCATCCAAAGCGCCCCCATCCCAGACTGTCCCGCCGCCGGAGACAGAGCCACCACGTGCCCAGCGCACAGCCAGGACTCCTCTCTGGGATGAGGAAGAGAATTTTTCAGCTTCTGCAAGCGAAACTTTGAGACAAACCAACCCGGACCTCACTGAGCAGATGCACAATCTGCAAAAAGAGGTCAGGGAATTCTAGAGAAAAATGGCTGGTACAGGGATGGCGCCGGCGTGAAGAGGCACGCCATTCACTTAGGAGGTTATGCGCGATGATGTGCCAGCCTCCTATAGATCCCTTGGTTTTGAGTATAGTGGGACAACAGACCCATGGGATCACCAGAGCCATTTCGAAATCGCAGCGTATGTGCACAAATTCTCAGATGCGGTCATGTGTCGGGTCTTCCCAATGACTTTCACTAAATCAGCCCAGCTCTGGTTTAGCCAGCTGCCGCCACGTTCTATCAGCAACTTTGACGAATTCAGCTCGACATTTCTGCATCAGTTCACCAGCTGCAGGAAATATCAGAAAATGCCACTAGAGCTGTTTAGTTTGAAGCAGAAGGAGAATGAGAGCCTACGTGCTTATATCAACCGGTTTACAAATGCAAAGCTGGAAGTGCCGTCTACATCGGAAGAGCTCTTGGTTAATGTGTTAGCACAGGGGCTCAGGAGAGGAGAATTTTTCCAGTCGGTGGTTGTGAAGCCAACACTGAAGTTTGGAGAACTCTTAGAGAGGTCAGAGAAGTACATTCATTTGGAAGAGGCCCTAAAAATCAAGGAGGAAGGAGAGAAGAAAAGAGATAGGTATGAAAGAGAGGACAGAGTGCCGATAAAGAGGTCCAGGCCAGACCAGGCTGGAGGACGACCTCGCTTTGACAAATACACGCCCCTGGAGACCCCTCAGGGGGTGATCTTGCAGGCGATCGAGAGACATCCCGATCTCAAATGGTCTAAGACTTACTCTCAGATGCCGAGAAATGAAAGGTCTGACCAATTCTATAGATACCATAATAAGTATGGCCATGATACAGATCAGTGTACCCATCTTAAGGACGAGCTAGAGAGAATGGTGCAAGCTGGGCACCTCAAAGAATATGTGCGGATAAGGAGAGAAGAGTCCAGGTCTGGCTACCACAGTCGTGATCGGCCTCAGGGGAGCAAACAAGAGCAGGATAATGGGCGGGATGGAGGAAAACGAAATGAGCAGGCCCAAATAATACGAGGAGAAATCCAAATGATCACTCGTGGTGAGTGGGATGAGCACTCAAAGCAAAATCAACACAGCTATGTCCGAGCTGCAAGAGATAGAGATATGTTAGAAGGACACGTGAGGTGGGACAGATAGCACCGATTCAGAGCATATGTTTTGGCTCTGAAGATGAGGATGGTATCCTGGCACCTCACATGGATGCCTTGGTCATAATGGCCACTATCACGAATTACAATGTCAAGCGAGTATTTGTTGACACAGGAAGCTCCGGCGACATCCTTTTCTATGATTGTTGTCGGCAGCTCAGGCCGGATGTGGAGTTGGAGGAAGTGACAACCTCATTGGTAGGGTTTGCAGGGGGAGCTCTGAAACCCTTGGGAGCAGTCAGACTTTTAGTAACACTGGGGGAAGAGCCGTATAGGATGACTAAGACGGTATGGTTCTTAGTGGTAGATGCACCATCTTCATACAACGTTATGCTAGGACGACCATCCCTGAGCCAGTTCCAAGCGGTAGTTTTCGTATACCATATGAAGATGAAGTTTCCCGCGCAGGATTGAACAGGCGAGGTCAGGGGCGACCCTGTATGCATCCAGTCAAACGTATGTTGAGTGCGTCCGATGTAATGAGGAAGAACGGCAGAGCAAGAGAGCTAGGGTGGAGAGAGCACAGCCAGAGCTGGCTCCGAGAAAAGAAGGACTGATGATGGTAGAAATGGTTCCGAGGGATCATAGCAGAATGGTGCGAGTGGGAACAACGTTAAGCCCGAAAATCTTGGTAGACCTGGTCCAATTTCTTAGGAGCAATGCGGATGTCTTTGCCTGGTCTCCTCAAGACCTCGTGGGTATAGACCCGGCAGTCGTTGAACACCACCTCAATATCAGCCCTGGAGAAAAACCAGTGAAGCAGCGAAAACGTAATTTTGGGCCGGAAAATGAGGCAATCATTGAGGTTGAGGTGGAGAAATTACTAAAAGCTAAACACATCCGGGAAATAAAATTTCCTGAGTGACTCTCTAACGCGGTACTGGTCCCTAAAACCCTAGACGATTAGCGCATGTATATAGATTTTCGCGATCTCAACCGCGCTTGCCCCAAAGATCATTATCCTCTTCCTAGGATAGACCAATTAGTTGACTCCACATCTGGATGTGAGCTATTAAGCATGATGGACGCCTCATAAGGCTATCACCAGATCAGGCTCGCAGAGGAGGACTGGAAGCGGGTTAGTTTTATAACCCTGAAAGGAACGTACTGTTACGTCGTGATGCTGTTTGGGCTCAAGTGCGGGTGCCACGTATCAGAGGCTGGTGGATAAGATGTTCAAAGCACAGTTGGGAAGGAACATGGAGGCATACGTTGATGACATGTTATTCAAAAGTGTGAAGGCGGCCTCGCATGTGGATGATCTGAGAGAAACCTTCGAGACCCTGACGAAGTACAAGATGAAGCTAAACCCTAAGAAATGTGCGTTCGGTGTCAGAGCTGGCAAATTCCTGGGGTACATGGTTACTGAGAAAGAGATCGAGGCTAACCCTGAAAAGGTAAGAGCTATAATGGAAATGCAGGCCCTGAGAAATGTCAAGGAAATGCAGTGCTTGGCAGGCGGAATCAATGTCCGGAGCAGATTCATCTCCCGTTCAGCTGAGAAAAGCCTACCGTTCTTCCAAGCGTTGCGTAAAAAGGCTCGTTTTCAGTGGAGTGGTGAATTTGAGGAAGCGTTCTATAGGTTATAAGAGTACTTGGTTGGCATGACATTACTCACCAAGCCACTCCAGGGTGAACCCTTAATTTTGTATCTGTCAGTAGGCCAGCAAGCCATCAGCTCTATTTTGCTTAGAGAGGAGGGTAAGGTACAGAAGCCAGTGTATTATTGGAGTAAAGCTTTGCACGAAGCTGAGGTTCGATATGTAGAAGTGGAGCGAGTAGTACTAGCCTTGGTTGAAACAGCACGAAAACTGCGTTCATACTTTCTCTCACATAGCATAGTGGTGCGAACGAATCTGCCATTGAAGGCCATCATGGACAAACCAGAGGCGTCAGGGCGGCTGGTCAAGTGGATAATTGAGCTTAGTGAGTTCGATATCACCTTCAAAGCAAGAACAACTATTAAAGCTCAGGCACTGGCTGACTTCGTGCAGGAAATGACCAGCTCTCCCGAGGACAAAAAAGGATGGACGATTTTTACGGATGGTTCGGTAGGAAACCAGGGCTGTGGTGCAGGAATAGTATTAGTTGATCCAGCAGGTATGGCTACTGAGTATGCAGTGCGGATGAACTATGCTTTGTACAATAACGCGACTGAGTATGAGGCCCTTTTGAGAGGAGTTCAAATGGCAAAAGACCTGGGGTCAGAGTAGGTGTGTGCAAAGGCTCATTCGCAGCTGGTGTGTAGACAAATAAGTGGCAATTTCGAGACAAGAGATGAACACATGTAGAGATATCTTTCTCGGTTCAAGGAACTAGCCAAGGATAAGAAGTCCCTGTTCAAAGGTTGCGGCGAAGGCGGTGCGATTTTCAAATCGGGTTGTTTTTATACACTCACTTATGTTTTGTTTTTTATTAACATTGTTCATGCGACACATTGTACACCTAGTGATTGCCTGATCATGATTACATTGAATTTAAGTGTACGACTAGTCGTTGGTGTTGATTCGAAATCTAATAATTTAATGAAGTGTTCACTTTCCTTTTTTTTTCAATCGGTTTGTTTTAAAACCCTCACTTATGTTTTGTTCTCGATTAATGTTATTCATGCTGCACATTGTCCATTAGTAATTGCATTAATATGATGGCACCCAATTATAAGTGTACGACGTGTCTTTGACATTGGTTCAAAATCCAAAAATTTATTGAAGTCATCGCTTCTATATTATTGAATTAGTTTATTTTGAGACCCTCACTTATGTTTTGTTGATTAACATTGTTATTGCTGCAGATTAACTATTAATGATTGCATGGGCATGATGGCACCCACTTATATCTGTACAATCCGTCGTCATTGTTGATCCAGAATCTAAGTGGTTTATTGAAGTTGTCGCTTCCCTTTTTTTGAATCGGTTTGATTTGAGACCATCACTTATATTATGTTGTTTATTAACATCATTCATACTACATTTTTTTTTTAGTTATTGCATGAACATGATGATCCATCATCGACATTGATTTAAGTTCGAGTAATTTATTGAAATCGTCGATTCCCTTTTTTTGAATCAGTTTGTTTTGAGACCTTAGCTTATGTTTTTTATTGACTAACTTCGTTTATGAAACACATTATATATTAGTTATAGCATGAGGATGACACCTAAATAAAAATTTACAACTCGCCATCAGCATTGATTCAAAATCTAGTGAATTATTGAAGTCGTCACTTCCCTTTTTTAACTGATTTGTTTTGAGACCCTAACTAATGTTTTGGGGTTGATTAATGATGTTCATACCATACATTGTCCATTAGTAATTTTATGAGCATGATGACACTGAACTATAAGTGGACGGTCTATTGTCATGTTGATTTGAAATCTAATATTATTAAAGTCTTCGCTTCCCTCTTTTTTGAATTAGTTTGTTTTGAGACCTTCATTTATGTTTTGTTGTTGATTAACATCATTCATGCCACACATTATTCATTTGTGATTACATGAGTACGATGACAACCAATTATAATTGTACAACCCGTCGTCAGAGTTGATTCGAAAACTTGTAATTTATTGAAGTCGTTGCTTCCCTTTTTAGATTTAGCTTGTTTTGAGACTATCGCTCATGTTTTTCTGCTTATTTACGTAGTCCATGCTTATTTACGTAGTCCATGCTGTAGATTATCCATTACTGATTTGATGACCACGATCACACCATATTATAAGTTTACAATTCGTCGTCGACATTGATTCAAAATCTAAATGATTTAGTAAAGCCTTCACTTCTATTTTTTGAATTGGCAGATTTTAAGACCTTCACTTAGTTTTTAATGTTAATTAATGTTGTTCATACCGCACATTCATTAATAGTATTTTCATGAGCATGATGAAACCCAATTATAAACGTACAACCCGTGGTCTGGTCGATGTTTATTTGAAATATAGTAATTTATTGAAGTTATCACTTCCCTTTTCTTAATTAGTTTAGTTTGAGACTCACACTAATGTTTTCTTGTTGACTAATATCATTCAGATTATCCATTAGTGATCGCATGAGAATGATGACACCCAATTATAAGTGTACAATTCATCGTCGGCGTTGATTTAAAATGTAACACCCCAAAAACTATTTCCATTTTAATTGACTTAATAATTTGTGATTTGAATTTATTTATTTATTTAATTCATCTTTTCACAACTTAAAATATTTTAATTTTAAAACCTCTTAACTCTTATTTAGCCACAATCATTTTTTTTTTAAAGAAGTCGTGATATAAACTTTAGGTGACTTTCATCATATTTTATTTTTCAGTATTATTCTATTTATCTTATATCTACATTACATTCCAAGTCATTTTTATTTAATATATTTGGATAGATTTCTGGACATACATCATGTCTAGTCATTTTTCATATATTTTAATCAAACCTATTTTAAATATTTCAATGTCCCCTTTTAAAAATCTAAATTATATTCTAAATTATTTATTGGGCCAAAGATCATTAAAATTATTGTTAAAGTATTTTACTTCTTAATTTTGGCCCATTGAGTTTTGCACATTACAAATTTAAAAGTCATTGTAGAGCCCAATTACCTACATCATCCTTTAACAATTCAATTCGTCCGTATTCATCTTCTTCATCATTGTCCATTATCTCGTCCACATTCATTTAGCAACTAATATGTTTCTCTTTCCTTAATTATATCAGAATAACCCCTCAAATCACTCCCCTAATCTCAAGCAACAAAACATACACGGTCTTTTGATCTATGATTTAATAGAATGATCCCAAATCACTCTTTTACCTTTTAAACAAGCTTATGCAAATCACAGAACACCAAGAAATCCAACCCCTGCACACAACGACAACAAACAAGTACAAAAATAGTTCCGGTGTTCCTAAAGTTTTTCAAACAGAAAGCCTTCACCATCGCCAACCCTTTCGAAACCCAATAGGCCGCCGATTTCTAATTATATCCGTTGCGAACCAAATCACGGCCAATGCCCCCACTCCCTGCCAAATCCCAGTCATCATCACGGCCAAAACCGACACCACCACCATGGGCTGAATTTGGAGTTTTGGGTAAATTGTGGGTTATATTGGGGTTCTTGATAAACTGAGGGCTAAATTGAAAAGTGGTAAAAGCCAATGGGGTCAATTTGGTAATTT
>BMAC01000045.1:1342941-1369056 GCA_014905375.1 Phtheirospermum japonicum | reverse complement strand
TCGATTGTCGGCGGAAGCAACTCGTAGCAGCCACAAGAGGCGGTTTCCGGCAACTTTCTGCAGTGGTAGAAAGCAACGCCCTACCCCAGGCGTGGCTGAATTCTCTTCCCCCAAAACCAGCAATTGACCAATTTCTCTCTTATTCCTCGACGGCGGCCCAGCAACGGCAATTGGACGGAGAACGTCCGGTGACAACGTCACACAGAGACGGTCCAGCCAAAATGGCGGCAATAGCAGTCGTTCGGTTCTAGAAACGGCGAGCAGAGGTTTGCGAAGGCCCTGAGGCGACGATGGCATCTTGGCAGTGAGCAATCGGCTGGAAGTTCCTCTCTTCCTTCCCGAGGACGGCGGCTCCGTGCTTGGCAGTTGGGCGATGTTCGGCAAAAATTGGCGACATCCTACAGTGGTAGACAACAAGTTTTGGTTGCGGAGTTTCTGGAGACGGTCGGGATGCAGGCAACGCAAAATCTCCTCTCCTTCGACTCGTCGATGAGCAGCGGTTCTCCGCCCTCTCCGGCGTCGACATGAAGGCCAGATTCAATGGTGTGTGTGTAAGAGCATCGGCGTTGGGGCTGTCTGAAGGTGGCGACTCGCGGCGGACTTTCGGCTATTGGGCAGTTGGCTTCGTGGCGGAGATGGTGACTGAATCGGAGGCGATCGGGCCGTGGCTGATTCGACAATTCAAGGACAACTGTGGCGGGTCTCTGGGATTTGACGTCGTGGCGGGTGCGGTCCTGGACTGACTGTGGTCGGCGTGGCGGGGCGCTACCGTGGCTAATTGGCTGCTAAAATCAGCGGAAAGCGGCATGGTTCGATTGTGGTACTGGGGAATCCTCGTGGCGGTTCGGGGATTGGTTGTGGAGTTTCTGGCGTCGGTCGGTGCGGCTTGGTTTTTCGGCAGCGGTTTTAACAACGGAAACAATTGGTGACTGGAAATTGGCTGCTGGTCGAGTCTCAAACTTATGCAACTTCAATTCAGCCATTTTTGTCCCACCATTTAAAGGTAATTATATATCTACACCTTAATTTTATTTTATTCCGCCATTTATCCCTTAATTTCCGAATTGATGATGGTGATGATGATTGTCAATTAAATTCGAAATTCAGTTTGATCCAATTATTTTTGACTGCAACTATCCAAGTTCAAGTATCCAAAAGTCACGTTCGAGTATTTTTATTTTGTTATGTAGGCAACAAATCGAAGATGACTTAGCATTCATTCATTACATTCATCAATATCCATTACATTCAAGTTATGAGGTAGGGACCACCGACTTATCTTATGCTAAATTTTATTTCTCAATTTTTTGGAATGTTTATCATGTATTCTCGAGTACAACTTATTTCTAAAACCGACTTATATAGCCAAGGGTCATTCCCAACGTGCTATCCACGAATTAAAACTGATAACCGTACAAGTTTTTATCGCGTTTTAGCTGCAGTCAAAGTGATTTCTAAAACCAATCATGAATTAGAACCGGTGGCCGCAAAAGTTGTCATCGCGTTTCTAGCTGCGCAATCAAAGTCGACGTTCTTCTAAAATCCATGAATTAGAACCGGTAGGCGTACAAGTTGTTATCGCGTTTCTAGCTGCAGTCAATGTCAATGTTTTACCAACATGCTATTCTATTAATTATATGGTTCAATGTGCTAGTTTTGAGGTTTATGATTTACGTGAGATATGTCGGTATATCTACTGAGCTAGTGGAAAGCTCACCCTATCATTAACAAATTTCAAGTTGAGGAGACCGAGCGACGAGTGACGTTGGAGGTGGATGATTCACTAAGTATAATTTCAATAATTTAAATTATGCCGATTTGACTTCTAGTTCGACATTTTTGGTTCAAATTATACTTAATTCTCTTTATCATTGTTTACATTTTATTTCAAAAGTGTATATATATATCAAAGTAGTGGAGCGAAAGCGTGGTCGACAATTTATAAATGTTGATATCCTTACTTGTGTTTTTAAGTGATATGAGTTTATACTTTGGATATCTCTATTTATATCTTACTTTTGAGTTATTTATTTATTTTTGAATTGAGGCCTAAAAGTTTCATTTTAAAAAGGGGGCCTAGAAGTTATGATTTCGAGGTGTTTTTAAAATATATATTTTTAAACATTAAAGTCCATAATATATTGTGTTATAGGGTCATTGCAAAGTTATTTAAACTCGAGACGATTCTACCTTAAACTATCCATCTAAAACTGATTGAAATTGTATTATTTTTTCATTACTATATCCGCTGTGTAACTCAATGTTTTATAAAGTTCTCTATTTCTTTTGATTTTACAATTCGATATTTACGTAACGCCAAATCTACTTTGTTTTAATTTAAAATACAAAATATGTTTTTATTTTATCGAAATCGGGGCGTTACAGAGTGGTATCAGAGCGAGCTCGTTTCTGTAGACTCGTTCGTCTTTGTTTTGCAAGATTTAAAAAAAATAGTACTATTACCATCTACCTTCGTCATATCTCGTCGGTTTCCCCAAGGTATACACAATTCATTACATTACCTCATTTCATGAATTGATGACTTCATTATACATATTTCACAAATTCATACCTTTACAAATTAGTGCACTGTTTGTTTGACTTCTACAAATTATGCATTATGTTTATAAAGTGCACAATTGATATTCTCATTTAATGTGGATCATGAACCATTATCACCAAAATTCCAGTTTCATGTTAAGTTACATTACAAGATCCAAGATTTCGTATCAAGGGCATTATTTCAAAATTCATTTTTTTTCATGTTAAGGGTACACTAATTTAAAATTTCATATTTTTATCCCATGGGTGCATAATTTCAAAATCCACATTTGCATGTCATGATCACACAAAAATTTCTTCACATGAATAATATTCACAAGTCATGCATGGTTTTATTTCGAGAATGAAATATTTCAAAAGGTGAGTGGTTTATAACACTCTTGATTTTCCATCTCTTTATACCTTGGTTTTAGGTGTTGGACTTCTTTAAACTTTTATTTTACTACGCCAAACACCCTTTGAGAACTCATGTTATATTTTAAATACAACCAAGGTCTTTTGAAATAATAATAATAATAATAATAATAATAATAATAATAATTCTCAAGCAATTATATAGATCAACATTTGTTATTAATTATAATAGCTCATGAGAGAATTTTGGCCACAATCTAAAAAAAAAAAAAAGGGAGGCTCACCTTCTTTAATTTCAATTTCAAAATCATTTCAATCTCAAGATTTAAGTCCCCTTGACTCTCTCTCTCTATAAAAAAAAGCGTTCTGCTTATGTGTATTTAGACCCCCGGATTATGTCCGGGGGTCTTATGTGTATTTTTTATTTAGCCAAATACGAATGACTATTTCAATTCATTTGAAGTCCAATATAATTAATGTGACTATTTTATTTTTCTTTTTATTTTAACGCAAAGGTAACGTTAAGCTATTTTCTTTAACTTTTCAAACAAGTCAAAAATTAGTTACTTGCACGTTTATCAAGTTCATTTGCATCCATATTTTTAAAAAATAAAATAAATAAACAAACAAACAATTACATGCCCTTATACCAAATCAATTGTATCACAATTCATCTCATCAATTCCTCAATCTTAATAGTAAAACCTATCTCAATAAGTTTCACTTATTGTTTACCAAGAACGTATTTTGTCATTGGCCTCATCTACATTTCCTATTCTTCAATACTTGTTTCCCCTATAATTCCTGCCAACAATTATTCTTCAAGAGCCACTTGAGATAATCTTTTTATACCTATAAAATTATGTTCGAATCATGTGAAACGAGTTCTTTCGAACAAAACTCACCCCATAATCGTTATCCAAATGGGAACAAATTCATAATGAACAATCAACAACCAATGGGAATGGAAGCAAAGAAGGCAAAAGGAGAAGAAAGAGAGAAGGCTATCGAACTTCATCTAAAAGATAGAACTCAGTGTCGGGCCATTACAACTCCAAGATCTGTGAAACCCGTTCCATGTCAATCGCATGACATTAATCTGATAACAATGATTCGAAACCTGATTTGTCAATCCAATAGAATCAAACCATTTAATGCCTTCACCAATCATTTTCAATTCTTATAAAATTCAACTTGCGAAAAAGAACATTCATTACATTTATTATATTTTATTTTATTATTTTCTTCGATACAATATGTGAACAGATCTTTAAAGAAAAATTTTTAAAATTATATTTTACGCGTCCATTGATTTTCGAGGACGAAAATATTTTAAGGCGAGTGGGATGTAAAACCCCAAAACTTATTTTCATTTTAATTGACTTAATAATTTCTAATTTGAATTTATTTATTTATTTAATTCATCTTTTCACAACTTAAAATATTTTAATTTCAAAACCTCTTAACTCTTATATAGCCACAATCATTTTTTTTTAAAGAAGTCGTGATATAAACTTTACGTGACTTTCATCATATTTTATTTTTCAGTATTATTCTATTTATCTTATATCTACATTACATTCCAAGTCATTTTTATTTAATATATTTGAATAGATTTCTTGACATACATCATGTCTAGTCATTTTCCATATATTTTAATCAAACCTATTTTAAATAGTTCAATGTCCCCTTTTCAAAATCTAAAATATATTCTAAATTATTTATTGGGCTAAAGATCATTAAAATTATTGCTAAAGTATTTTACTTCTTAATTTTGGCCCATTGAGTTTTGCACATTACAAATTTAAAAGTCATTGTAGAGCCCAATTACCAACATCATCCTTTTACAATTCAATTCGTCCATATTCATCTTCTTGATCATTGTCCATTATCTCGTCCACATTCATTTAGCAACTAATATATTTCTCTTTCCTTAATTACATCACAATAACCCCTCAAATCACTCCCCTAATCTCAAGCAACAAAACATACACGGTCTTTTGATCTATGATTCAATAGAATTATCCCCTATCACTCTTTTACCTTTTAAACAAGCTTATGCAAATCACAGAACACCAGGAAATTCAATCCCTGCACACAACGACAAGAAACAAGTACAAAAATAGTTCCGGTGTTCCTAAAGTTTTTCAAACAGAAAGCCTTCACCATCGTCAACCCTTTCGAAACCCAATAGGCCGCCGATTTCTAATTGTATCCGTTGCCAACCAAATCACGGCCAAAGCCCGACTCCCTGCCAAATCCCAGTCATCATCACGGCCAAAACCGACACCACCACCATACTCGACCAGCAGCCAATTTCCAGTCACCAATTGTTTCCGTTGTTAAAACCGCTGCCGAAAAACCAAGCCGCACCGACCGACGCCAGAAACTCCACAACCAATCCCCGAACCGCCACGAGGATTCCCCAGTACCACAATCGAACCATGCCGCTTTCCGCTGATTTTAGCAGCCAATTAGCCACGGTAGCGCCCCGCCACGCCGACCACAGTCAGTCCAGGACCGCACCCGCCACGACGTCAAATCCCAGAGACCCGCCACAGTTGTCCTTGAATTGTCGAATCAGCCACGGCCCGATCGCCTCCGATTCAGTCACCATCTCCGCCACGAAGCCAACTGCCCAATAGCCGAAAGTCCGCCGCGAGTCGCCACCTTCAGACAGCCCCAACGCCGATGCTCTTACACACACACCATTGAATCTGGCCTTCATGTCGACGCCGGAGAGGGCGGAGAACCGCTGCTCATCGACGAGTCGAAGGAGAGGAGATTTTGCGTTGCCTGCATCCCGACCGTCMCCAGAAACTCCGCAACCAAAACTTGTTGTCTACCACTGRAGGATGTCGCCAATTTTTGCCGAACATCGCCCAACTGCCAAGCACCGGAGCCGCCGTCCTCGGGAAGGAAGAGAGGAACTTCCYGCCGATTGCTCACTGCCAAGATGRCATCGTCGCCTCAGGGCCTTCGCAAACCTCTGCTCGCCGTTTCTAGAAGCCGAACGACTGCTATTGRCGCCATTTTGGRTGGACCGTCTCTGTGTGACGTTGTCACCGGACGTTCTCCGTCCAATTGCCGRTGCTGGAGCCGCCGTCGAGGAARAAGAGAGAAATTGGTCAATTGCTGGTTTTGGGGAAGAGAATCAGCCACGCCTGGGGTAGGGCGTTGCTTTCTACCACTGCAGAAAGTTGCCGGAAACRGCCTCTTGTGGCTGCTACGAGTTGCTMCCGCCGACAATCGAAGGAGGAGTCGGCGCTAATCTCTGATTTTTGGAGAGAAGGAGAAATGCGAAAGACGAGATAAGGCTGGMTTCTGTGTTTTATACCCAGCAAGTTTCCAAGAATTACCAATTGACKRCACTAGCTTTTATCATTTTTCAATTTAGCCCTCAATTTATCAAGAACCCCAATTTAACCCACAYTTTACCCAAAACTCCAATTTTAGCCTCTCAAACTTATGCAACTTCAATTCAGCCATTTTTGTCCCACCATTTAAAGGTAATTATATATCTACACCTTAATTTTATTTTATTCCGCCATTTAACCCTTAATTTCCGAATTGATGATGATGATGATGATGATTGTCAATTAAATTCAAAATTCAGTTTGTTCCAATTATTTTTTACTGCAACTATCCAAGTTCAAATATCCAAAAGTCACATTCGAGTGTTTTTATTTTGTTATGTAGGCAACGAATTGAAGATGACTTAGCATTCATTCATTACATTCATCAATATCCATTACATTCAAATTACGAGGTAGGGACCACCGACTTATCTTATGCTAAATTTTATTTCTCAATTTTTTGCAATGTGTATCATGTATTCTCGAGACGACTTAATTCTAAACTGACTTATATAGACAATGTTCATTCCCAACGTGCTATCCACGAATTAAAACTTGTAAACGTACAAGTTGTTATCGCATTTTAGCTGCAGTCAAAGTGATTTCTAAAACCAATCATGAATTAGAACCGGTGGCCGCAAAAGTTGTCATCGCGTTTCTAGCTGCGCAGTCAAAGTCGACGTTCTTCTAATATCCATGAATTAAAACCGGTAGCCATACAAGTTGTCATCGTGTTTCTAACTGCAGTCAATGTCTATATTTTTACAACATGCTATTCTATGAATTTTATGGGTCAATGTGCTATTTTTAAGGTTTATGATTTACGTGAGATATGTCGGTATATCTACTGATCTAGTGGAAAGCTCACCCTATCATTAACAAATTTCAGGTTGAGGAGACCGAGCGACGAGTGACGTTGGAGGTGGATGATTCACTAAGTATAATTTTAATAATTTAAATTGTGCCGATTTGACTTCTAGTTCGACATTTTCGGTTCAAATTATACTTAATTCTCTTTATCATTGTTTGCGTTTTATTTCAAAAGTGTATATATATCAAAGTAGCGCAGCGATAGCGTGGGCGACAATTTATAAATGTTGATATCCCTACTTGTGTTTTTAAGTGATATGAGTTTATACTTTGAATATCTCTATTTATATTCTACTTTTGAGTTATTTATTTATTTTTGAATTGAGGCCTAAAAGTTTCATTTTAAAAAGGGGGCCTAGAAGTTATGATTTCGAGGTGTTTTTAAAATATATATCTTTAATCATTAAAGTCCATATTATATTGTGTTATAGGGTCGTTTCAAAGTGATTTAAACTCGAGACGATTCTACCTTAAACTATCCATCTAAAACTAATTGAAATTGTATTATTTTTTTATTACTATATTCGCTGCGTAACTCAATATTTTATAAAGTTCTCTATTTTCTTTTGATTTTACAATTCGATATTTACGTAACGTCAAATCTACTTTGTTTTAATTTAAAATACAAAATATATTTTTTGTTTTATCGAAATCGGGGTGTTACACAAAATCTAGTGAATTACTGAAGTCGTTGCTTCCCTTTTTTAGAACAAATATATTAAACTCTCTGAAACACTTTATCATATATAGTAATTTTTGTTACACTTTACCATATAAACTATGAGATTTTTGCACTTTACCCTATATGGATAATTTTATACCTAAGATTTTTGGTGAAAATTACACTAAACCCACCATACTATATATATATATATATATATATATATATTTTTTTTTTTCATTTTACCATATAACCTAACATTATTTACACTTCACCAAAATAGTTCTTTTTATATTATTTATTGCTAAACTTTAATAATTAATGAATAATTTATGATATTTAATTTACAATTACTAAAATTATTTATTTTATGTATTCATTTTATGATATAATATTTATTTTTCTATTAATATTAAATAGAAAAAAATAAAACAGACTTATCATTTTGGTAGTGTTTGGGGCGTGTACTGAACACCATATCAACATAATAAGTTTGATTTAATTTATTCTATATTTGCAAAAATAATTTTAATTGAATAGCAAAACTAAATATGAAAATTCAAATTGAATTTATCACTTTGGTATGCGTGCGAAACACTACTCAAATACTTGGTTTAGTTCTTTTTTAAAAAATTTATTTGACTAAAATATTGAAAACATGTTTAGAAATCGAACCAAACTTATTATTTTGATATGATATTTCTCAAGACATTATCAAAATAAAGTTTTGTTTATTTTAGTTATAATAATCGCATAACAATAAATACTATAAGTATAATTATAATACTTATGTATTAAATATTTAATTTTAGTAGGTAATTAACACATATAAAGTAGCAAGAAAATTAAAAAATATATTATAGTTAAATGTAAGAATATTAGGTTATATGATAAAGTGCAAAAAAAAAAAAAAAAATACATAATCTAGAGGGTTATATAATTTTCACCAAAATTCTCATGGTAAAACTGTACATATAGGATCAAATATAAAAATCACATCGTTTCAATATTAAATTGTAACAAAAAATATTTTGCATGAAAATTGTAAAAAATAAATCTCAATACTTCCAAGGTTAAGTGTATTTTTCCTAATTATTTTCCATATCATAACTAACGACGCTCCTAAATGTCATTGATGCTTTTCCACACTATTCTCCACTCTACATCACGTTTTTAATATTTTTACATTGGGCATGACGTCAACCCCACTCTGTCGTTTTCCTCCACTTTAGATTTTGAAAGCATGTAAAACCAAATGAGCATTGTATTAAGACCAAGGTCCAAAAGGGCCAGAAGGCCAAGCCTCAAGTTAGTGGGCTGGACAAGCTGGGGATTTGGACTGATGACAGTGGCAGGGTCGGGGTACTGAAGTGGGTTGGGTTTAGAATAGTTGCGGGTCTGGACACTGGGCTTGGGTCAGGGATGGGTCAGCTTGAACCGGATCAGGTTGTTCGGTTGGAAAAGGAGGCCGAATGGGTGCCAAGGCAGAAGGCGGCGCTTTTCTCAACAAGTTTACCCGATACAATAGGCTTTAAAGATTAATTTTTAACATGACAACATTCCTCAACACGGTCAACATGAAAGCAAAAAGAGCGGTGATCTGGATTTTTTTTTCAACTAGAGCTCGTGGTCAATTTCAACGCCCTCACTCTCTCAATGGAGATAATGCTAGGAATCCGATTTTCAAGATTAATTTCAACACAAAAACGAACATAATTAATCCTTTTTTGTGAATTGTGCCTTAATCCAGTTTAATTAAGTTTCCCATCGAGCTAGTGATGGTTTTAAGAGACCGATAATCGAACCAATTGATGGGTAATTTGAGGATGTCACCCCATATGGGCACAATCGGAGGCTCGTTTGTGAAATCAAAGTCGGGAGTCCATTTAAATACATGCATTGGGTAGTTTTGAATTGAGAGTTCCCGTTTTAGCAATAATTTTTCAAAAATCTCATGATTGCTATAAGTGATTAAAACGTGACGAGCATCCACAAATTGCAGTTAGCATGAAAATTCGTTTAAAGAGAGGGTGGAGCAATTACCTCGCGTGTGCGATCCACCCTGCCAAAAGTTTCCAAAAGGCATTGTGAAGTGGCTGCCACATAGGACAGAGTTGGGCGGGCTCCAACAAGGTAGTCGAGTCTGACGGGCCCACAAGTGGGCCTGGAGGAAAAGCAGCGGGCTTCACATAAATTGTGGAAGGGGTCTGGAATTGTGCAAAGTCATTGGGATTAGGAATCGAAGAAGTCACCGGGGTGGGGTTTTCGGCCGCCCGAGCAACAACATTGGCTGCAGCCATTTCGTGTCCTTCAATCGAAAGTTGAGAGGAAACTGGGAATTTCGGAGAGGAAACTCTAGTTTGCAACCTATGAAGCATGGATACTTGTACGAGCATGTCGTACCCGCACCGGATACTTACCGGATACGATAATTCTGCGGACACGTATCAATACGTACCCATAAAGTGTCAGTGTTTTAAAAAAAACTTTGACCGCCTTTACTCCTGAATTTAATAAATAAAACGTAATAAAAAATTTAATTCATCCAAACATGGAATCACAAATTGAGAGAGACAGTACATAGGTGTCAAGAAAGAAATAAAATGTTTTTTTATTGTATAAATATATTACTTCTTTTATGTGTTTTTGAAACTTATCACATTTGAAATTTAAATATTTATAGAATTTTAGTTTTTTTAGTTAATACGACTATATTTCAATGCTATATATGTATGTATATGTATATAACTACCGTACCCGTATTCTTAAAATTTCAACACATGACGTACCTCCGTACCCGTATCGTATCGTACCAGTGTCCCGTACCCGTATTAATGCTTCATAGTTTGCAACATATTAACCATTTGAGCCTTTGGGCTTTTATTAATGATTTTGTACTATGAGTCAATATTAAGGAAATAACATGTCATTTCTCTAAAAGATTTGCACCTTTCCGAGTTTATTTGAGCCTTTGGGCTTTTATTGACTTTTTATTATGAGTCAATATTAAACAAATAACATGTCACTCATCTAAGAGATTTTCACCTTGCGCGCCTTTTTGAAAACTTCTCAAGACAACCATGTAAGCACAATCGAAAGCTGAAAGTTCATTAACATCCTTAGATACAAGATACATGATAGCAGTATGAGGCTCTGTCTTTTTTACCCATTCAGGCAATGTAAAACTCTTTTTTAACTACAAGTGAACAAAATATTTTTTATACCAATTTTTAATAGGAAAAGACTAAAATATCCCCATTTTGGTTTAAAGAGATTAAAGAGAATAAAATTTCCCAGATATTTTATTATTATCGTTCATATGTTTAACTCGTCCAATTTTTAAAAAAGATCGGCGATTTCGAGGCGATTTTGGTTGCGAGAATCAAGATTAGAGTTCTCCGTATTTACAATGTAAATTCTTAAGTTTTGTATTTGAAATTTATCACCATTTAGCTTTCCAATAATTCTTACGATTTTTCTGTTTCTGCTACGCTACAGTATTTATCTGCATATTGAAGGTAGAAAGTAATTTAGGTGAAGCAGTATCATTTGCACTGGTCGACCCTAACACGACCTCTCGCCTCAAACACTATTAACTACTCAACCTAAACCCATTTTATATACACGAACCAAACTTAGAAAAATATTTCTCGACCATAACATGACCTCTCGTCCCAAAAATTATTAACTACTCGACCCAAACCTATTAATACTACTCGAACCAAACTTAGAAAAATACTGGTCGACCCTAACATTACCTCCCGCCCCAAACATTATTTAATACTCGACCCAAATATTTTTATACTACTCGACCAAACATAAAAAACTATTAGTCGACCCTAACATGACCCCTCGCCCCAAATATTATTTACTTATCGACCCAAACTTTTTTGTACTACTCGAACCACCAATAGAAAAATAATGTTCGCTCCAAACTTAACCTTTCTACCAAAGCCCATATATTTACACCTCTCGCTCCAAATACATATACCTTTATTATTACCTATTAAAATTAATTATGATTTTGATTTTGGAACAAATATCATGGCAGATGGAGGATGTGAAGTTAACTATTGTGCATCGTGGTTATTGGGATAGAAAAGATTGCATGCTTGGAGAAGAGACGATCACTTACGTATCATTACATGATATGAGTTATGACGTATTTTTGGATGTGATTCACTCAGAGTGAGGGGTGATAGAGTTGGGTTCGCGATAATCGCACGGGGCCTACGCAGCGGGTTTTAATTTCTTTTAATTGATTAAAACAAGTATATAAACCAAATATATATACTAAACCCCGTAGATTTCGTTAGAGATTTTAACGATCGTCATTTTTTTATTATTGTGTATCAAATACAAATTATGATTCTTATAAAAATAAATAAACTAATACCTCTCGATTAGTTTCTTCAAGCGACGATTGAGAGGGAATCAATTCCCGGTTATGTGACTAACATCGAAACTTCTCGCCGTAGAGATCCAAGTGTATTCCCTCTAATCGAGTCCACCTAATCGAAACACCGAAAAAACTTTTTGCTAGTAGAATCGTTCCATTTTTTGAATTAATTAAAAAAATAAATAAATAATTCAATAATCAACAATTAATTGAAAATTAATTATTATAAATAAAAAATTATCAATTAATTTTCGATTGTAGACTTGAATAAAACACTTTCTTATCAAAATTGAAGATAACCGCATGCCTCTGTTTCCTTTTTTTTTTAAGACGACTGCTTCTCTTTTCAATTTTAAAGCTTATGCGTCTTACCATATAAAAGAGAAAAGGAGGACTTCTTTTAAATTGGTTCAAATCCAAAAATTAAGGAAAAAACTGCGGCTGCCACCATTTGCTTACATATATAATTATATTTATACGTTAATTAGGTTAAGATGATGCTTAATTTTAATTAACTAATTAATTATATAATTAGAAAAGAAATTATTCAGCAAGTCATCCGACTCTTTCAAAACAAAGAGTATGACTTGCTCCTAATTACCTTCACACACACACATACACACACACACACACATACACATATATATATACTAGTTTAACACCCGTGTATTACACGAGATTTATAAAAACTAAATATAAAAAATATTTGTGAAAATTACAAAGTTTTATATTTAAATTAAAAAAATTGAAAGGATGTGTTTTCAAACCGTGCCCTGTTCGGTTTATTAATTATTATAATTATTAATTAATATTATAACTTAATATTTAGATTAAATTCGTTAATAATTATATTTACATACTTATAAAAATTTAAAAGATGTCACATTTTCAACTCGTCTCTAATCTATACAGATTAATTATTATTAACCCATTTTATATTCTTATTTTTAGATCAATTTTGTTAATAATTATAATTATATACTTTGAAAACTTCGAAATGTGTCATACTCTTGAGCCTTCCCGCATTGTGCAATTATCTATAAATATTAATTAATTATTATTACATAATTTTATTTTTTTATGTTTAGATTGAATTCATTACTAATATTTAGTTACGTACTCCAATTATTGAAATATATCATAAATTATTTCAACTTTAATTATAAATACAATTTATTTAATTATTTTCATAAATAAGTTTTTTTTAATAAAATTACTTCATATTTAATTTTTCTTTTAATTAAAATAATTAATTTAGACTTTTTTCCTCTATTCTAAAAATCGCCCTAGACGCCACCAATCCGCCACGATTTTCGAAAATCGGCCAGTTTTTTTTTTCTGGACTAAAATGACATCGTATTTTTTCCCCTTTTTGATTATTTTGATTTTGTAATGTATGCTATGGTATTATTATTTGACTGATAAACTTATGGATCTATGTTGTTTTAAACTTTGAATTGAACAATAGTTTTAAACTTGTGAATTGTAACTTGTGATCATTACTTTTAGTTTTGAATTGTTATAGACTTTATTGTGTATCAGGTAGTATGTTGAACTATTAAATAGTTGGATGTAATGTTGTAAATCAAGTTATTTATTCTCAAATTCTAGGCCCCGCCTAGTCCCCGTCTATACCCCGCCTAGGCGCCCTAGGCGCTAAGCACTGGTTTGGCGCCCTAGACGCTAGGCACTGGCTTGACGCCTAACAGCCGCCTAGCGATTTTTAGAACACTGCTTTTTTCTACTAATTATATATAAATTATTTGTGTTTTTATATTAGGAGTGTAAAATAAAGTTATTGAATTATACAAAATATAATAAAAGAAAACTATTAGTTATGCTAAATATAATAAAAATAAAATATTTAATTAGGCAAGATACAATAAAATAAAAATATTAAATCAGGTATATATTAGGCTCGAATGATACATAAGCAACTGAAGCACCATAATCTTTTATAATCCAAGCGAAACATACGAAGCAAACACATAAATTAAGAGAATTTTGTATTAAATATACTTGTTTAACACCCGTGTATTACACAGGACTTATCAAAAGATAAATATAAAAAATATTTGTGATAATTACTGAATTTTAAATATAAAATAAAAAATTAAAATAATGTATTCTCAACCTGTGACTTGTACATGTCTAATCTATTTATTAATTATTATAAATATTAAATAATTTTGTATCTTAGTTTAAATTAAATTCATTAGTAATATTAGTTACATACTTACAAAAATTCAAAAGGCGTCACATTCTAAACTCGTGTCTAATATCTATTTTATTAATTATTATTATTAAATAAATTTATATAGTAATAATTAGAACAAATTAGTTAATAATTATTAGTTACATATTTTGAGATATTTAAAATATGTCGTACTCTCAACCCGTGTCGCATTGTACTTGTGTCTAATCAATATTTAATTATTAGTAATTATTTTATGTTTAGATTGAATACATTACTAATATTTAGTTACATACTTAAATGTTGTAAATAAATCATGTTTTACCTATATAAAATATTTGAAACTCCTAAAATAAAATTATTTTATATTATATTTTCAATAAAACTTATTTAATTATTTTCATTATAATATTTTTGTTGCAATTAAAATTATTTCATATGTAATTTACCTTTTAATTAAAATAACTAATTTAAATCTTATCTACTAATTATATATGACTTATTTATATTTTTATATTAGGAGAATCAAATGGAAGTATTGAATAAGAAAAAATATAATAAAAGAATTAAATTAGGTAAGATAGATTAAAAAGTAAATTATTAAATTAGGTAAATATTAGACGTGGATGACACATAAGCAAACGAAGCACAAAATTTTTTATTTGCCAAACGAAGCATACGAAGCAGACACATAGGTTAGGAGAATTTTGTATTAATATATAGGGGTGATATAGTAGGTCCTAATTGTAGAAGCCCACTAGAATAATTGAAAACTTTAAAATAAAATTAATTTATATTATATATTTTTATATAATATGTATATATATTATATAAAAATATATAATATAAATTAATTTTATTTTAAAGATTTCAATTATTCTAGTGGGCTTCTACATTTAGGACCTACTAGAAAGTTACATGGACTTGGGTTTAAAATCCAACTATTCAATTAATTCAATCAATTAATTAATTCCATGAGTATAAATTAATCAATTCAATTGACTAATTTAATATATTCCTATAATTGAGATTTCTAATCAAACTAGATTTAATTACATAATTAAATTATATAATTTGATTATATAATTACGATCCTTTCGACAACTAGTTTCCCGATTAAATCTTGGGCATGGATTTATAAGTCGAAACTAAATTGATTTAATAACTGTGATTACATTTCAAGTTTTAGTAATTCATTTATGAATCAATATTTATCGTGCCCTAGCCAAGGTATTTGAATCACCAACCATGAAAATTCACAGGATACTCCCTTATCCATAGACAAGTGTCGAATTCTATGTTGGCTATAGACAAACCTCCATGCACATCGACACAATACCCAAAATACCATTTTACGATTTTCAATCAATCAAAAGATAAATCTAAGCATCGTATGATGTGCACATAACCCCGGGTGCGGTTTTTGTACGCGGGTTTGATCAATTCTTCCATATAAATCTGATAAAGCCGAAAATCTGTCATCACGAATAGTACTGAAAATCCTCGTGTCACCAGTTCAAATATGCAAGGCTACCATCGTACCTCAAGTCAAAGGATTAATCATGTACTATTGCAATATGGAGATTCTTATTCGACAAACAAATCTTCCAGTTAAGAATTTTCATTGGGACATGTTCAATTAACTTGTTCTCCAACAAGCACCCACATATATGCATTCGCGTCACAACGCTGATGTTAATGGAATGCAACATCCTTGTCTTACAATCATTCATCATATGCGTAAGTCTTACCGGGCTATTCAATGTCCTATCTCGAAAAGCCCATTGACTTAGAACATGTTTAAGACCGAAACCTTAGAGACATGTTTTATGATTGCCATCGTATGCGCAACCATATCCCATAGTTTAAATTGGTTTAAGAACTTTATCATACATACAATTATAATAAAAGCTTAAACATAAGATAAAAAAAATGCCTTTATTAATATAATACCCAATAAAATCTTTATACAAGTAGAATGAAATCCAATCTAATTGGAATGTCGGACACTCCACTCTAACAGATAGAAGAACAACTGAGTATTCATTGCATTGTTTGATGCCGAATGAAGAAGGAGAAGTTCAATAAATTTGTTATATTGTCAAGTCGTGATCTATAACGTGTCGTGTTGCAAACTTGTAAAGCTTATGTCACTGTAAAACCAAAACAACAAGCACTTGATTGCGACAGAATTTTCGGCAGTGGAAGCTCTAGTTCTCCGCAAGCGAGGGGTGGAACTATGGGTAGTCAAATTCTGTTTGGCTACGAAAATATAACGGGAGTGGCAAATCCATTTTCATTCAACTACAATTCAACACAACAAGTGAGTAAAACTTGGAATGCTTCTGAACGTGCATATATTTTACCAACTCCTATGTCGGATACTGCGGGTTCGAGTAAAATGACTTATGAAGCTTTTGGTGTGGGAAATCCTCGCATGAGTGTCCAAAATCATAAAATTCACTACGACAGAGTACTCATAGAGTCCGGTGAAGATGAGGGAGATACATAATATGTTGACTATTAAGAAGATGATGAAAATGAGGTCAATGGTTGCACAGAGAGTGATGAACATGAAGTGGGAAGTGAAGATGATGATACTTACTTCAATTCTGAGGTATTGAAAAGTTAATATATGATGGACTTCTATGGGAAGATGATGACTACTTCGTTGAAGAGACCATTAATCGTAGTGACAGTGATAATTTAACACCTATAGATGTTGCAATAGAAGATACTTCAGATAATAGAACGTTCTATCATACTGGCAAAGAGTGCGAAGGCCACCTCCATTAGTTAATAATCAGGGGGACATTCATGCCGAGTCAAGGTCAAGTACGTGGATAATTTCTGGAGCATCATTTTATACTAATGATTTCGATCTGACCCAGTTTGTGCAGAAGAATGGTGATCATGAGAATGTTGGTCGTGACCTTTATGTTGGCGTAACCTTTCAGAATAAACCTGATTTGCAAGTTGCGGTTGGAGTGTATAATACAACACAAAAATATGCGTATGGAGTGAAGACATCTTGTACACAACGGTACTATGCCATATGCAAGTATCGAGGTTGCGGGTTTTTGTTACGCGCATACTCAAAAGAAGGAGGAATTTGGAAGGTGACAAGATTTAACCTTGAGCACACTTGTCAGTTTGATACCAGTATAAGTGCACCGAGACAATTTCCTTCTAGAGTTATCGCTGCACACTATGCACCCAGATTACTCAGGGAAGGTCGTTTGCTTCGGGCTAAAGAAATTCAAGATGATATAGTGACTGAGCACGGGTTAGATATCTTGTATAATAAGGCATTAAAATCTCATCATTTAGCCCATTCAATGATATATGGCAATCACCAACAGTCTTGGGAAGTGTTTCCTTCTTATCTCTACATGCTTCGACAAGAGAATCCTGGCTCGATGACCAGTTTGGAGAGTAATGACGATGGTACATTTAAGTACACTTTTGTAGCCTTAGCTGCATCTATTTTAGCATTCAAAGAATGTTGCAAACCTTTTATTGTTGTTGATAGTACACATTTAAAATGGGAATATAAGGGTATAATGTTTGTTGCTGCAACTAAAGATAGAAACGAGCAGATAGTTCCACTTTCCGTCGATATTGGTGATATAGAGCACGATGCGTCATGGTGATTGTTTATGAAGGAATTGCGTGATAGGTGCCCTCAGGACTTGGTGGTCATTTAAGATGCTCACAAAAGTATAGAAAATATAATTAAAGATGTGTATCCCCCGACAGTGCATCATGGTTTGTGTGCTTTCTACCTCCAGATCAACATACGTCGTTATTGATCTGAAGTTGTTCTTTTATTCAAGAAAGCACCACATATGTATATAGAGTCGGTGTAATATGCATCTATGAAAAGCATAAAAGAGAAAGACCCACTAGCATGGTGGAAGCTTGTTCATGCAAAGCCTAATAAATGGGCATGTGTTCATTGTCCAGCGCGTCGTTACGGGTTCATGACGTCAAATACTACTGAGAACTTGAATTCTAAATTACTCTGGTCAAGAAATCTACCGATGTGTTCTATGCTTGAAGTTATACATAATATTCTGCAGGTTTGATTTAACGAAAGACGAGAAGCAGTGGAGAAGATTGACCACAAACTATCACCAGTAGTTGCAAAAAAGTTACTGGAATTAAGGGATTTTGGACAGCGTATGCGGGTGTTTACAATAAGTACAACTCAATTTAATGTGAAAGATGCGGCTCGCTCATACATCGTTTATTTACGATAGCGAACTGCACGTGTTTTGTATTCCAACACGACTTGATCCCGTGTGCGCATGCCTTGAAAGCCATTTGGTAATATTTTTTTCCAGTAAATATTTTACATTTTTTTTACTTACCGAACTTCATTAAACACGATCCCCTTTTTTCTTGTTTTTTATGTTTAGTGAGGAGAACCAATCTGTTTTTGGGTATGTTCATGAGTATTACAAATCAAGCACTCTACGCAAGTTATATTCTCCGATAGTAATGCTAGTGCCACACATACGTGATTGGTTTGTCCCGACCTCTGTCCGACAACATATTGTACTTCCACCGTCAAATCCAAGACAGGCTGGACGTCCTAGAGTGAGGAGATATTCATATGCGTGTGAGCGTACAAGATGCCGCCGCACACAAACATGTTCTAGGAGCAAAGGGACTGGTCACAATCGTGCTACTTGCACTTACAAGAATCCTATAGAACTGCCACCACCAAGTAGCATATCTCACCGTGAACGTCGTCCCATAAGGTGTGGTAATTGTGGCAAAAATCGACATCGGCGTAATAGATGTCAAGTTCAAGTATTCAATCATTACAATGGCAATTAGTTTAATTTGTACGAGATTAATATGTACTTTATTGATTGAAATAATATTTATTGTAGTGTTATTATTATATTATTTATGCATGGGACATTCAAACGCAATATTGTATTATTTTTCTTATGTTATATGTCTAACATTTTTTTTAATTTTAATATTATATTTAAAATTAAATATAATATTCATAATACATATAAGGTGATAGGAGAAGATAAAAGAGGAAATCTAAACCTCCAGAATATAAATTAATGATTAAATAATTTGTGGTGAGTTGTAGAAATAGCTTGGGGCAAGTAGTGTTGTTTGTTTCTAGCCGTATATTTCAAGTTTAATTGAATATTAGTGTCTTATTTAATTTATATTACCTACCTTTTAGTAATTAATAATAGATTCATAATCAAATACAATAATAATATATAACAACCATAATATAATATAAAAACATAACCCTCGAGAAACAAACGCACGACCGGTAGACACTGACATTCTTCACACAGATAATAATAACAATAAAAGCCTACTACTTGTTGCATTGGTTCCTTGTCTTCTTTTCATTGTAGAGTATGGTTTGAAGACCCAACATATTTTCGTGGGAATTAGATGAAGTGATGACTTTTCCAATGCGTTTCAATACATATTTATAGCGAGAATAGACTATCTTGTGTTGTAAGTGCCACTGTTGTGGTCAACCTCACTGTAGTGGTCATAGTTACTGTACATGGTCAGTATTTTTGTACATGTCAATGTTACTGTTGTGGTCAATGTCACTGTAGTTGTCATAGTTACTATACATGGCCAGTGTTGCAGCTAAAGTTGGACAAACAGATTAATTTAAGTGTGGTCGTGTTTACCAATAAAGTTGAAAATATAATTTATCTATGTCTACGAGACCAATAAACAAATAAATAATATGATAAATATTACAGATTCAAATATTACATAAAATAGAAAAATTACATTAAAGTCCAAAGTTAATATAAAAAAATTCAAAAACTACATAACTTAAAATTAAATTAAAACATTATAAATACGATAGTTTATTTTTTATTTAACTTATTTTCAGAGGATGACACTTTAAATGTTTGGGGCGAGTGGAGTGAGTATTTGGGTCGATGTATGTAAATAATTTTGGGCGAGTAGTGTTGTTCGAGTCGAGTAGTTTATTTTCTATTTAATTTATTTTTAGAGGATACACCTTATATGATTGGGGCAAGGGGAGTGAGTAATTTGGTCGATGTATGTAATTAGTTTGGGGCGAGTAGTGTTGTTTAAGTTGAGTAGTTTATTTTCTATTTAATTTATTTTTAGAGGATACACCTTAAATGTCTGGGGCGAGGGGAGTCAGTATTTGGGTCGATGTATGTAATTAGTTTGGGGCGAGTAGTGTTGTTCGATTCGAGTAGTTTATTTTCTATTTAATTTTTTTAAAGGATACACTTTCAAATGTTTGGGACGAGGGCAGTGAGTATTTGGGTCGATTTATGTAATTAGTTTGGGGCGACTAGTGTTGTTCGAGTCATGTAGTTTATTTTCTATTTAATTTATTTTTATAGGATGACACTTCAAATGTATGGGACGAGTGAAGTGAGTATTTGGGTTGATGTATGTAAATAACTTGGGACGAGTAGTGTTGTTCGAGTCAAGTAGTTTATTTTTTATTTAATTTATTTTCAGAGGATGACACCTTAAATGTTTGGGGCGAGTGGAGCATTTTTACAAAAGTATAATCTAATAAAAATCCTAAAACAAAATACAAACACATCTTCCGTTGTTTCGACCTGGAAAATGCCCACACCGAAAGCTTGTTCTACCCTAGAAATTATTCCAACCTGCTTCACAAAAACACGTTTGAAAGGACAACCGGAAGGATTTCCGGTGGAAACCTCTTCGATACTTAAGTCAGTTAAGAGAATTTGATATTAGAATAATTCAAGTGAGAAAGCTCAAAATGTCCTACCTTTGCCAGCCTTGAGGTCGAGATATTTATAACCATCCCTAGGTGGGAGCCTTTCCGAGATCCCGGAAACAAACACGCGAATCTTGGGCCGTTATTTAGGACGACCAAATCAGTTTAGTCTCTTCTGACATGACCTGATCAGGTAATGAGGTCAAGAAAAGTCAGGACCAGCCCTGTTATTAGTTATCTCACATTCTTAATCTGAACTCAATAAAACCTTGTCCCCAAGATGGAGATCAGTTCAGGATGTATTTTCTTACATCCCGAGGCCTTCCTTCCACTCTTTTTTCTCTGCTTGAATATCAGGTCAGGCATTATTATCACCTTACTCGTATTGATGACCTGATCTTAGTAGAATCTTGGCTAGGAGGCCAAGCCAGGTCAGGATATACTTTATCCAGGCGATAAGCTCATCTCTCACTTCTTAGAATATTAGTTCAGTTCATCCCAACCAGATCTGGTTGCGTCACTTAATAGCTCGCTTTTTGCCCAAGCCAGGTATGATTTGGTCGTACCAATACTAAACTTGAATTAAAAATAGGGCTTGAAAGACATCAATTAAGGCAAGGAAAATAGAGTTGAAAACTAGCTTGAAATTAATTAAACTTAATGACTCAAATTAAACCTAATTACCAACCCTAATTAAATTAAATCTACTAACTAAGGAGGCTTGTAAGTTTAAAGACTAAAAAGGAGGGAAAGTCAAACTTGATTTCAAAAGAGGTCAAAGCATTTAATAGGTAAAAGTCAAAAGTCTTAAAAATGGAAAGTCACTAACAACTTTCAACCCTCCAATATTGGTTTGAACAAAATAAGTAAAGAGCTTCAACATGAAGCTTCAATGGAGATTTTACTACAAGAAGGAAAACAAACTAGAAATTGGAAGAGAACTTTGAAAATGGCAAGAGAAACACAACAACATCTAAAAATAAACCACTACAAACACATACCAACAACAAACAACACAAGAACAACACCAAATAAGAGAAAGATTACTACCAATATTGCATTCCAACCAAAAGCTTCAAATGTAGAGTACAATCTTCTAAACACCAAGTTTAACTTCATAAAGTACAACCACAAATGAGAGAGATGTCACCTTCTCCAACACTTGCCAAGAACAACTAAACCTAACTAACTAACTACTTAAGCTAAACTAAACTACACTAAACTAGGGATTTAATGAGCTAGGGTTTACAAAAGCATGGTAAAGGCTTGGAGGAAATGGAGCAAGCCCCAAATTCCACCAAGGAGGTTTTTTTTTGTGGATAATGGGTGGGGATCATATATGGGTAGATTAGGGGAAAAATGGTCTTTCTTTTCCGCCAAAACCACACATCTTCAGCATTTCAGTCGATCGACTGGAGGTTCAGTCGATCGACTGACTTGTTCAAACGATCCAGCTTACTGCCGAGCAGTCGATCGACTGAAATCCAGTCGATCGACTGACAAAAATACGGAATCAGCCTTATATGTCTTCATATAAAATCTAGCCCTTTCTCTTGGATTTCATTTGGCGTTTGAATTGTGTCATTGGAAATTTTCCTACGATAGTTATGGGCTCCTGCACCAAAAACCTACCACAAGCGAGGCCCACGTCGAACCGTCTCCACTTAAAGCTGCTTTTAACCATTCTTAAAACTCAGAATTTCGGATTGTTGTAAACACAAGAGTTTTAGACCATTTGTCTCAGCTTTCTAATGATATAAGGTGGAGGCAAATGGCAAAAGTGGTTTTGGATTTATGCTTGTATTACGACAACTGAGACATCCACCGAGCGAATGCACGAGGTGATAATGAAAATGGCCACATTTCTCGTCATTTTCGGTCGATCCTCGCACAAAGACATGTCGTGGATTGGTAATGAGTGTATCGTATTTGAATCATCTTTCGACCTCGTCGTGGCCCACTTTGACCAAAGTTGACCTTCAAAACAAAAACTAAGAAAAAAAACTAAGAAAAAAGAAAACTACTAAAAAACAAAAAAACACTACAAAACCTAAAACTAACAAAGTAGGCCAAAAACGACTCCTAATACCCATAAATGCAAGCAAAATACAAGCAAACGCAACACAGAAAGGTAATAAAAATGCGTACAAAAAAGGTACAAATCAACCACCCCACACTTAGAATGATTGCTTGTCCTCAAGCAAATACTAATCTAGAATTACGAAACTACCCCCGGATGATCCTAAACTAATGCACAAACCCAATTCGAGACGTCGTATGCTATAATGCTTGTTAACTTGGCTAAAAGGACGACAATGATGCATTGACAAATAAAGTTTAGATCGACTCCCGAAACCTAAAAGTACTAGGTAACCCTCCAAGTCGGTCCCCTCGTCCTTGCCCCGGCTAAGGTCTATCCACGGTCGAACCGTTAATCGGCTCCCTACTAGCCCCAATCGTCTACAACTCTCTTTAACAAACAAAATCTAAAAAGAAGGAGAAAGAGAAAACGTGCAAGAGTTGCACGTTTTATTACTTAATAACTACAAGAATTTATAACTTATCCTTGTTTATTCATCATCATTTTTTTTCTTTTTCTTCTTTGTTTTCTTTTTTTTTTTCTTTCTTTTTTTTTTTTTTTTTTGGTACCCAAGGAAATAAGGTACTTAAATACAAGATATATACAAAGAGAAATCAACGGCTCCGACCACTCGTTGCTACTAGCAACTTACAATGTTTTCGATCGAGCACATGGAGCAATTGACGACTCCAAAACGCAAAACAAAAATCATATAGAGAGTGTTCGACGACGAGGCTAGTTGAGGCACTAGTTCTATATGAGCTCAAGGATAGCACGAAGCTAAAAGCCGAACAAAGTTCCCAACGAGTCAAATTACCTAAGTACACTAAATCCGATCGAAAATCTAAACTCCTAAGCAATTCATCAAACCCGCGTCACTTCGCCAAGGTTCCAAGCAAAAATAACACACACGCTACTCAAATTAACACAAAGCAAGCATGCATCAACTTAAAAATCCTAAGACGAACCCTAACCACCACCCCACACTTAAAACCTAGCAATGTCCTCATTGCATATTAAGCTAAATAAAGCAGTAAAAAGTGTAGGGAAAAGAGAACGCCCCTATCTCCGAGCTTGTGTCGACGTGGTTGTGCGTAAGTCCTTTCCGGGAGTCGAGACAAGCAAACTACAAGAAATGAACAAACTGGGGTTGCAAAAACAAAATACGAGTAAAAAAGTAAAAATCTTTTTGGTTTTTTGAATTTTCTCTTTTTTTGGATTTTTTTTTCTTTCTTTTTTTTTTTTTTTTTTTTTTACAAAATTGGGTTGCCTCCCAATAAGCGCTACTTTAACGTCTATAGCTCGACGATTATACAAAAGACGCTATCCGGGATCCAAGAAGAGGTGGCGATCGTGCCACGCCTTGGTGTTCTCGAGTAGACACACCGGGTGACAAAGATCACCAAGGCGGGCAAGTCGAGCAAGCCGGTAGTGTAAAGCAACAAAGGAGCGGGCTTGCTTCGGGGGTCGGAAAAGTGAGTAATCGACCACCCAAACGTGATCATCCCAAAATGGGTCGACGTACTCCTTCGTCTCCCCGACCGTAATCTCATCTCTCTCGACTTTAGAAGTAGTCGTAGTCGGGCATGAGAGAGTAGGATCCAACACATTCCCCACTACCTCTTCCACCTCCACTTGGTCAAGTAGCAATAAAGCACCGGGTGGTGGCAAAAGAGGCTCGATTAACTCCACATCCTCCAAAACCGGCACAACTTCATCATCCTCACCAAGAGCGAGTGCATTCAAAGTTCCAAGTGCCGTTGGGATCCCCAAAAGTGACTCCCCCTCAATCTCCACTACTACGTCTTCAAGAAGCACGAGAGGGGTAATGTCGACTTCCGGCCCATTCTCCTCACCCTCTAGCTCCACCTCCTTGCACACCCCTTTCAAAAGATCGTCAAATCTCGAATTGCCGTCAACCGTGGGATCCTCCACATCAAAGATGGGCATCTCATCAAGACACGGTCTTTTAAGCTCGTCCACTTCGTTGGCATTTTGCTCTACTTGAGTCTCCATGCGAGCAAGGCATTCATCCAATTGTCGAATCGCCTCCACGAGCTCGGATGAGAGAGGCTCAAAGTCCGGGAGTTGGGTCATAGACGAATCTTGAAAAAGTGAGGTGTACGGGTCGTCGTTCGGAGTATACGAACTCGAGGTAGGTAGGTCGTAAAAGTCGTAGCTCCAAGAATTTGAATCATGAATTTGTGGGAGCATACGAGTCAAAGCTCGGGTAAGAAGAGGGTGGGCCGAGTTGAGCATTTGGATCGTCAAAAACCCGGATCATAATAATCACGGGTCGGTGGCATAATGGATCCATGCTCGGGTTGTGGGGATACGAAATCGGTGGAGAATAAGAAGGGCTTGGGCGGGATAATCGAAAGATGGGGCCCATTCTTCACCGATCGAAGCATACGGGTCATCATAAGTCGAGGGGACCCGATAGCTTGGGGGAGTGGTGTACGGATTTGGATACTCGGGAGTTTGGATGTAAGGGATTGGATTGAAGATTTGGATATTAGGGTCCTCGTATGACAAACTAGCCCAATAGTTTGCCATTCTCGGCCGGATCAAATCGAGCGGCGGAGGAATCCTTTGATCGTCGTGAGTGTAGGCGGGCGGCATCGGGCTCCCCGAATGAGTACCTTGCAAACACAAACACTCAACAAAGGATTACGAGCATCGAAAGTAAAACAAAAATCTAAACTAACTAACTAACTAAAATAACAAGAGAAATAATTAAAAACACCGTTAGCCTTAATCTATCCCCGGCAACGGCGCCAAAATTTGATCGAAGAATTCTTAGCACTCTAAGAAATCTTCTCCGCAATAGTACGGAGTCGATTGTAGAGCGGTAAGCTTTCCCGAGTCGTGTCTCTCGAGGATAGATATAATCG
>BMAC01000045.1:1289289-1342916 GCA_014905375.1 Phtheirospermum japonicum | reverse complement strand
TTGGAGACTGTTACGAATTCTAACCGCGGTGGGTGGAATACGAGGCGTATAGCTCACCCCAACCATTTAGGGGGGGGGGGGGGGAAGGGGGGGGGGACTGGATTAAAACTCAAGTCCAAACCAATGATTAATGCTTTCTTAGATTAGATTAATTTAATTAAGATTAACAAGAGATTAACTAAAACCACCAACCGCCGATTATATCTATCCTCGAGAGACACGACTCGAGAAAGCTTACCGCTCTACAATCGACTCCGTACTATTGCGGAGAAGATTTCTTAGAGTGCTAAGAATTCTTCGATCAGTTCTCTTTAGTTAATCCCAACGCGGGTGAGATGGAATATCAGCCGCCGACCCATCATCTAACCTTTTTTGTTGACCAATTTCAAGCTGGGTTGCGTCTTCCGGTCAACCCCTTTATACTAGATGTTACCTAGATGTACAAAATTCTGGTGTACCAGTTTGTCCCAGACTCTTTTAGGATAATCATAGGTCTTAATTTAACTATGTGATATGCTAGGTTAGTTCCCACAACCCAGATGTTTTACTTATTATTTCAATCCAAAAGTTCTTCTCCCGACTATTTTTACTTATCGGCCCATGCCGGTGTTCGTTTTTGACAGGCAGCCCTTCCTCCAACAAAGCTTGGAGGAAGAAGTTCTTTTTTGTCCACTGTTCCGGTGACTAGGTTTTTCTCCCAAGTCTATTGACCAGCTCCCTCCTCAGGCTCATCTATCTATAGGCGACAGACCTCAACGTTTGCAAAATATCTTCTCTAACCTAAATGAAAATGTTTTTCACCTGACCAAACTTCTCCTCCCTTTTGTTCTAGACTTTTTCAACTCCAATGAAGAGACCGGTCCCCTATCCCGCGAGATCGGTATATGACATGAAAATTATCCAAATCTGCCATCCTTTGTTCTTGTTATCATTATTCTTCTTATACGCTAAGTATGAGACATTTTAGCATCATCTAACATGTTATACAAAATTTCCTACAACCACAATGATGACGAAGTTGCTTGAATCTCGCCAGCAGGAAGCTGTTGCACCCATAGAGAAAAGGTCTTCTAGAAAGATAATTGCTGGGTCGGAAGAGGCAGCCCGACCTGGAGGGTCGTCCATTCCGAAGGGATCATCCCGACCCGAGGTGGACCTGACGATCCAATCCAATTCAGGAGAGAAGCAGGCACGCCTCTTCCGTAAGCGAGCCAGATTGGAAAAAGGGGTGGCGCCATTGGAGGCTAAGGCGGTTAATACCAATTTGACACTGTTCACCCACACGTCAGTCCTAAACTGCCCTGGGGAGGTGGCCATCCAGTTCATCTAGGGACAGTGCTCTACTTCTGATCACCGTACTCTGGAGAAATGGTCCGATCAACAGTTGATCGAATCTCTTTTCCAGGACGAGGCAAGGGTAATTGTCCTTCCCCTTTTATCTCCCCCCCCCCCCCCCCCCCCCCCCTTTTTTTTTACCTTATTACTTCTTATCAGGTTGCTGCAATGAGGTCCATCCTGGTTGCCCGAGCTAGGGGCTCTTTGATGAATGTTGCCCTTTTGAAAGAAAAGAAGAAGAGGCTGATGGCACTTTGCAAGGAGAGGGAGCTGAACTGAAGAAGCTCAAGGGAGAGTTGTTGGATGCCCAAGAATGAGAGAACCAAGCACGAGCTGAGGCTCTGGGCTAAGTCTATGAGGCCTTAGCGAGAGGGCGAGTGGAAGGGAGAACATAATTCCTTAATTCCGAGGAGGAGCTCAAGCTCATCCAAACTACTAGGGAGGCTACTCAACAAGCCTTCCTCAACTCTGAGGACCTTTACAGACTTCTTGTGCTGGAGGCCGAAGTGTACTATCACTTTGGCCTAGATGCTTATGAGAAATAGTCCAAAGAGAGCTCTTCCACTCCTTTTGACTGACACCAGCCTCTCAAGGAAGCCTCTGAGCCCCACCAGTTTCACTTATGAGGCTGAGGAGGACCGTCTGCACTGGCTTGTGGCTCCCGAGTTTGCTGAGCATGTCCTCAAGATCTTCCATACTTCAGCTCGGGAGTTTTCTTCTCACCCAGACCAGGACATAACTTTGGCGTTACCTGCTTCTATCTCCTCCCCGACCTTCACTGGTCTGGGTGAGTTACCAGGTGGAGTATTGCCAAATAATCTTCCTGGGTAGAATTCTGGGGCAGTAGAGCAGTTGGCAAGAGAGTTGGGTACTCAGGACTACATCATGTAGGATAGGCTATTTGCTTGTTTGTTGATATGTGTATTTTCTCTTGATCTGAAAAGTATTTTGTATTTTTCCTATTTTGTTTGTTATGCCTCTAGGGTTTCCGGCTGCTAAGGAAACCTTAGTACCATTTGTACTCGTTCTCTTTTTCTATAAAATCAATCTTTTCTCTGAGCACTTTCATTATGGATTCACATTCTTTACTTGAAGAAGTTGATATCCTGAATAAGAAAAACCTTTCTTTTTTCAACCAGAATCTTCACCTTTATGAGGAAAATGCTCAACTTCGTGAAAAGTTATCTCAATTACGCAAACTCTTGGAAAGGAAAAGGCAGAAAAAAAGCCATTACAAGTGCGAGTGGGCGGAGCTTCGCTAGCTCAATCGCCAAATCCAGGAGGAAAGGGATGATTTGTGATTAGAGTAGATTTGTCCTTATTTTTATTAGATTTTTAGTACGTTTTTCTATTTGTTTTTGGTATAAGTTGGATGATTTAAGCTTAATTTCGTATTTTTATAGTTCCAACTTATTTTACCGTATTTTGATCACAATTGATGCAATTAGGTGATATTTCATTATTTTTCACCTTACAGCTAAGTAACCGGAAGAGTTCAGCGCGTAAATAGATGAGTTTGATGTTCAAAAGTGGAGAACAAGCTTTCCGGTGAACGAATAGCAGAAAATTGAGAAAATGAGACAGAGCCTCAGTAGCGTCGATCGACGCAAGCATCGACGCTACATCGACACGAGTCCCTTCCTGGGATGATCGACACTCAGTCGATGCAAGGCCGACACAACTCTCTGAAGCATCAATCCAAGAGTGCATCGATCGACGCTCAGTCGACGCAACTCTCTATTGCGTCGATGCATGTCTGCGTCAGTCAATGCCATTGCCCAGTCGATGCGAGTAACCAGGCAGCGTCGACGCTGAGAGCCATCCCGCATCGATCAACACGACGTCGACGTGACAACGAGTAGGAATTAAGGATGTTTTTCATTTTATTTTCTATTTAGTCATTATTTGTATAATTGCACTGTGTTTGGGTTTTTCCATTTGGTACGTTGATTAGTTGTCGAGTTTATGCAAGGTAGACGATCACTTCAACGCGATCTTGCACCATTCTTTGACGACATCCATCGTGCGAACCCAGCAAGACCAAGACCCGAACCAGTTTCCAAGAGCGATTGTACTTTAGACATAAATTTTTTGTGCGACGAGATTCCCGAATCCATGGCGAGTAGAGCGAATTATGAGGACGATCACAATGAGTTGTTCGATGCATTAAACAATGAGTTACCTTTCCAACCTCCACGAAGACGTCAAGGAGAGTATGGAAGCGAGCCGCGATACCTTGGAGGTCACAATCAACCACCAAACAATCGGGCCTTGATATAACTAAGACAAGGAAATAGAGGAAGGAACGCTCAACATGATGAGAAAGTGTATGAAGATTATTCTGATAGACCAATCCCTAGATGAGAGTTTGTAGATGAATGGTTCGATGACCAAGATTACGAAGAGGCTGCCTATCATAGAGAGAGAGCACCGAGACACCCCCGATCACCTCGACAGCGAGATTTAGCACGCCCGAAGGTTGTGCCTTATGGGTCTGCTATTATTCTTGGGCCGACTGCAAGGGAGGATTATACATGAAAGATCCTTTTCTGGCTCTCTCTTTAGCCCTATGTCTCTTATCCCTAGGAGGTCTTCCTCCACTAGCAGGTTTTTTCGGAAAACTCTATTTATTCTGGTGTGGATGGCGGGCAGGCCTATATTCCTTGGTTTTAATAGGACTCCTTACAAGCGTCCACTTTTTGGGGAATATGAGTCGAAGCAATAACAAGAATATTTCGAGTGGAACATCTTTCAGAGAGATGGGAAGTAGAGATTAAACCGCATCAACTGAATCTACTTCTGACTTTTCACAGGAATGCCCATGAAGTCCCTTTAGCGTTTTTAAAATACTTTATCGATGAAGTAGGCAGATTTGTGGGTCATAGCCTTAACTGGGAGGAGATGCAAATGATTTGCTTCCCCTATAGCATGAAGGACAAGGCGAAGACATGGTTACTATCCTTAGAACCGGGATCATTAACTGATTGGGAGATGATAAGCGAGAAGTTCCTCAATCAATACTATTCAGCACAAACAACGGGGCAACTTCGGAGGCAGATTGCTAACTTCGAACAAGTGGAGGGAGAACTATTTCATGAAACATGGGAGAGTTACAAAACACTTTTACAAGCGTGCCCCCATCATAGCTACTCCCCCGAGATAATTAATCAATTTTTCTTTGATGGCTTGTCGCCCATGGGGAAAATTCAAGTAGAGATAGCGGCAGGAGAAGATTTCAGAGATTTAACGGCCCGCGAGGCACAACAAGTATTGGAGAAACCAACTCTCGGCCTCGTAAATTAAAAGTTAATGAGGTGTCCATCCCTGATCCTGACTTAGATAATGGTAAATTAGTTAAAGCGAAGTGCGAGGAGATATTCGATGAGACATTGGCAGCTTGGAAGGCCGAGCGAGCGAGCAAGGCCTTTTCAAGAAATATTGTTGCAATGTGTCACCAAAGCGGATCCCCCGAACATTTAGTCGATATGTGCCCGTTCAACAACGAACAACGAGGGGACGTCAATGCCATCTAGTATTATTCGAACCAATAACATTCAGGGCAGAGACTACCACATACGCAAGCACCGCCTCTGAATAATTTCCAAGTACAAGGGCAAACACCTACTACAGTTCAGTCAACTGATCAACTTTTAGTCTGGCAGCAAAACCAAGTCACCAAAACTATTCGGAATCGAGACGGCCTCACACATGTTCAATAGGAAATGAAGGGAGTTCGAGACGATATGAAATAATTGAGAACGATTATGACTGAAATGGCCAAGAGCACTCTTGAAAACTCATCGGGACTAAGAAGACTAGAGATGATGGTAGGACAATTGGAAACTGACATGGCGTCATTGAAGAAGGAGAAAAGTACTTTTCCAAGCCAAACAGAACACGCCTCGGCTATTCATGTGCTGAGAAGCAGAAAAGTAGTGGATAATGGCATCGAGCTAGGAAAAGAGAATGACAAGGAAGAAGCCGAGACCCAACCTCAAGAAGATGCAACCAAATCGACCGATCTAATGCATAAATCTTCAAATCCAAATATTTTGGGGCCGTTGAAGAAAAAGAATTCGACAGCAACTGAAGTCCCCATCGATTCCTTAAATACACCACTGCCGAAGTTGACCATTTATGATCATGTTCCCTTTCCAAGTCGCCTACGTCCAGCCAAGGAGAATAAAAAATTCATGGAGATATACAACTTATTGAAAAATGTTAATATTAACCTCCCCCTGATAGAGGTGATAAAGACAATGCCAGCGTTTGTGAAGTTTTTCAAGGAGCTAGCATCAAGGGAGAGGTGTTTGGCTGCAAATCAAGATGTGGCTTTGATAAGAGAAGATGGTGATATATTTCAAAAACCATTGCCACCCAAAGAGAAGGATCCCAGGAGTTTTTGCATAAGTATTTCTCTCGGGAATGGACAAACAGCAAGAGGGATGCTCGACCTTGGAGCTAGCATAAATTTGATGCCCCACTCAATTTACAAGGAGTTTGACCTAGGACCGCTGAAACCGACCACGATGAGATTACACTTGGCGGATAGAACGATAAGGGTACCTTTGGGGATTGTGGCGGATGTCTTAGTACAAGTAGACAAGCTAGTAGTGCCGGTCGATTTTGTTATTATGGACGTTGGTGACGTACAAAGCGAGAATCGAGAACACGCCATTTTTTTAGGACGTCCATTCATATCTACAACGCGCACGGTGATCGATGTAAATGAAGGAAAGATGACTATGTCCATCTTAGGCGAAACGGCAAACATTTTCATTTCAAGATATTCACAAGACTCCTGCACCATCTATAAAGGACGAATGTTCTACCATTGATTTAGTAGATTATTGCGTGAATAAACTACTGAGCATCGGCACAATCGAAGAGTTTGATAATGTAGAGTCATTTGATGATGGATTGCCCATGAAGTTTAACGTGCCTAAAAACAAGCCAAAAGTGGAGTTGAGACCACAACGAGATCGTTCAAAGTTTGAGCCGAGAGAAGAGACGAAGCCACCGCATAATCGTTCAAGAAGTGTTTTCCTCGATCCCTACAAGAATTTTAAACGTACAAGGAACAAGGGAAAGGCATATAGCAAGGATTGGACGAAGAAGAAGAAGTCGAACGAAGTTTTTGATAAGAAGTTAGATGATGTGAAGTTCGAGGTTGGTCAAGTAGTGCTATGTAATTCCGATCGTAAGTTTGATCCAACCAATTTTAAAGTCGCATGGAGTGGACCATTTTTAATAAAGGAGATGGATGAGTATGGTGTAGCCACACTGTACGATGAGAGTAAGAAATCAATTTTCTAAGTCCAAAAGCATCGACTTAAGCCTTATTTCAAGGATTATATGAAGAGTCGTGATCGAACCAAGAAGGAGTTCGTGGGCCCACCACGAGCTAGATATTGATCAAATAACCTAAGTCGAGCATATGATGTTAAATGTTGTGCTTCTTGGGAGACAACCTAAGCGTTCGTTAGTTTTTGTTTTCTTTAATTTTTATTTATTTTTGTCTTTTTATATTGTGTCAATTGCCGTGGTACGTTTATGTGTGTGTTGATGTGCAGAAAATATGATAAATCGCTTACTCTGGATACCTAACAGTTATATAGTGGTAGCTCGCTACCGCAAGGCCTTACCGCTAGCTCCACTCAAGGCGTTAACAATGACGATCAACCGCTGAACCTACCGCAAGACGCAATAATCAGGGATAACGATGAGCTTCCGCTAGTAGCGTCTGTCGTCTAATTTTCGTCGTTTGAGGTCACAATATGACCCAAGTTAGCCACAAACGGGCAACCTCTTGATGAGCTGCAACCCAGCCATTTACGACGTTGAGCCGCAATCCGTCCATTTCAAATTCCAAAAGGACGTGCCACCGGGCACTTGCGCGTAGCAATTGATCGCAATCGTAGTTTGTTTTGTTTGTTTGTTTTTTATAGGTTTGTTCAAGACAATTCAATCACGGGGTCTAAGATGAAGGATAATTGCACAAGCATTTTTGGAGAGACTCGACTATCGAATTTTCAGGGATGTTTTCTTATCTCCCTTGCTCTTATTTTCTTTTATATTTATGACAACCAGGAGATTACCAAGTTTTTAGGGAGGGGGGTGGTTGAGTATGGTTTATAATTAAAAGAATGTGCAATTTGACGTCTTTGTTTTGAAATACATAAATTTTTAACGTGATTGATCATTATTCCCATGCTTAATTGTGTTTGTCTGGCTTGCCTATCGAAGTTAACTAAGTTTGGTTTGAGGCTTTTGTCTTTTGAGCATGCATAAGTGCATAAAATTTCAAAATTTTTATTATTATTTATTGTAAAACGGTACTTGGACGCAATTGATTTCGCAAAACCTTAAAAGCAGCGTCAATTCAAAACTTTTTCATGCAAGAAGCCTGTGAGTAGCCTGAGTGTTTATCATCATTGCATGTGCTTGAATAAGTTTCAGTCTTGATATCTCTTTGAAACCGCTATGTGTAGTTGACTTTGAAAATGAGGTTAAGGCACAGAAAAAACCCTATTACCGGACATATCCATAAATTTTTAGCCACTATAAATTCCAAATGAGCCAATCATAGCCAAATATTCCATGCCTATAGCCTTGAGTGATTTTATTGAGTCAACTCCTACAAACCCATTAAAAGCGTGGGATAGGAGTTCATTATTTTTATTGGTTATTTTGGAGAATTTTATTAGGAATTTATGATGTTTATGAATTTTTGTAATAAAGGATCACCATCCTTAAAAAAAAAAAAAAAAAAAAATAAAAAAAAAAGACCATAAAAAGAATAAAAGGGGGAGAAAAAAAAGAAAAAGAAGGATGGTGAGTCTTGTTATTTCGTGTTTAGTCATTGCCTACGCGCTTATAAAGGCTTGTGTTTTATTGTTTATTTTCTTATGAAGCCTAATGTTTAGAAGGCAAAAGAGTTGTGTAAGAAGCGTATTATGAGCTTCAATTTCATTTAAGTGGTTTGAGCAATAAGTCGGTAGTAGAGTTACGAGTTGAGAAATAGCCTATGTTTAAAAGCTACATTATGAGTGTTTAGTGAGGTTTTTATTTTTGTAAGAGGTGAAGCAACTTGCTTCGTGATTAGATTAGGTTGAGTGAGTTATTTAGCCACACGACTTATATATTCCATACCCGTCCAAAGAGCCTTACATTACAACCCGAAAAGACCTTTTCCGATTCTTATTTTTGACATCACACTTAATTTGCGATTGAAAAGAGATTGGTTTTCGGTTCTTATTTATTGTGCATGTAATTGTATGATTTGAGCGTATACACGTCCTATGCAGTAATGCTTGAGTGCTTTTGAGTGTACACCCACATATTTATTTCCCTTTTGAGAGGATGCATGATTTTGATTTTGAAGCAAAGATGTAATAATGGTCGAGTGATTGACGTTGCGTGACTTATACCTATATTTTCAAAATTATGTATGTAGCACAGCACGACTCTTTGCTTGAACTTATTTTCATTCTAGTTATACTTTGAATTTATCATTTGTTCGAGGACGAACAAACCAATTAAACGTGGGGTAGTTGATTAAAGTAGATTTGTCCTTATTTTTATTAGCCTTTTAGTACGTTATTCTATTTGTTTTTGGTATAAGTTGGATGATTTAAGCTTAATTTTGTATTTTTATAGTTCCAGCTTATTTTACTGTATTTTGATCATAATTGATGCAATTAGGTGATATTTTGTTGTTTTTCGCCTTACAGCTAAGTAACCGGAAGAGTTCAACGCGTAAATAGATGAGTTCGATGTTCAAAAATGGAGAATGAGCTTTCCGGTGAACGAGTAGCAGAAAAATCGAGAAAATGAGACAGAGCCTCAGTAGCGTCGATCGACGCAAGCGTTGATGCTACGTCGACGCGAGTCCCTGCCAGCGACGATCGACGCTTAGTCGACGCAAGGCCGACGCAACTCTTTGAAGCGTCGATTCAAGAGTGCGTCGATCGAAGCTCAGTCGACACAACTCTCTGTTGCGTCGATGCATGTCCGCGTCAGTTGACGCGAGTAACCAGGCAGCATCGACGCCTAGAGCCAGCCCGCGTCGATCGACGCGACGTAGACGTGACGGCCAGAAATGGATTTTTAGGGTTTCTTGTGCGCGAAGACATGTTATATCTATATATACCCTTCATATTTCGGATTTTGAAAGGAGACACAACTACCTAGAGTATTTTGGGCTTAGAATAAACATAATTCCACATCTCATAATGAGATTTGAAGACGAAGATCAAGGATCGAAGGACGACGAGTCCGGAACTTCAATTTCACGTTCGGGATTCAATCTTCACCCAAGATCGACGTTCAACTCCGGAATAGCTGGAGATTTTCATCGCTTTTATTAGTTCGAATAAGTATTCTAAACTCTTAGTTAATTTCCTAGTTAATTTCTTAGTTAAATTCTTAGTTAATTCTAGAATTAGTTTAATTGTTTCATGCTTGGATATTGGATTTATCTAGTTTATTTATGCGATTTGATTTATGCTTAATTTGTTCTTAGATTCTTATGATATGAATGATTCGTGATAGTTTCTTATATTCATGATCTTAGATTCGTTGCTATTAATTCCTAGTTCTTAAGTTCGAGTAGTTTAATTATTGCTCGTAGTTGGTAATCTAGTTTAAGATAATTAGTTCAATTAGTTCTAAATTTAATATTGCTTTAGTTTAAATGATCAAATCAATTCTTCAAAAAAAACCGATGTACATGTATTTTATATTATTTGAGAAAAACATCCAAGATACCGAACAGTTGTCCTCGGGAGAATCGATTTGAGTCAAACTCACCACCCTACAAGTTCCTCGTACTCTTACGAGCAAACTTACGTGTTTAGTTAAATAATTTAAAAAAGGGGTGCACAAAAGTTTGGATCAATTTGCTTGAATCAGTGTGTCGCCTGACCACTGTCGCCGACGAAGCTCATTCTGCAACCGAGCGGGCGGATATGTACCGCCAACGGCTTCATGAGACCGACGAGAACTGTGGCGTATTCCGGAAGTTTTGTCTACTGATAAGAGGATATCCTCATCCCATCCATGATGTTTTTTGCGATTTAATTTTATCCTGATGTATTTCCATGCCTTGCAGTTTCTCTGAATAATGCTAGTTTTTCCTCTTTTTGACGCATTGTAATTGAACCGACTTTCCTCTTTTTGATGCATTGTAATTGAGTCGACTTTAAGTTTACAAATTTTGTTTTTCTTTGAAATAAAATCTTGAGCTCTTGCCTTTGCTTGGTTATTCAGGCATTTTTGTAGTGTTCCTTTCTTGGCCAACATTTTTGGGGCTTATGACTTTAACTGATAATCAGGTCAGGTCGTGGATATCCATCCCTTAGTAAATCGGGCAAAATTTTGGGTCTCGTGCCCTTAACTAACAATCAGGTCAGGTCTTGAATATCTTTGTCCAGTCAGGTCTTGAATATCTTTGTCCAGTCAGGCTAGGTTGTGGGACTCATGCTCTTAACTGACAATATGGTCAGGTTTTCCAGGGATATCGATCCCTTGGCCAATCGGGCCACAATTTTGGATCTCATGCTCTTAACTGACAATCAGGTCAGTTTTCTAGGGATATCAATCCCTTGGCTAATTGGGCCACAATTTTGGAGCTCATGCTCTTAACTGACAATTAGGTCAGTTTTTCCAGGGATATTAATTCCTTGAACAATCGGGCCACAATCTTGAAGCTCATGATCTTAACTGACAATCAGATCAGGTTTCTATGTAACACAGATAAGTTAAACATGACTTTTATAAATAATCTTAAATGTTAACCTTACACATAGTATTTTTGTAAGTTGGTTATATTCCACGCTCGCGACAATATTTCTCCATCCAACTGTTCCAATTCATAAGCTCCTCCAGCAAGAACTTTTGTGACCTTATATGGTCCCTGTCACGCAGCATCTAGCTTTCCCTTAGCCTTTCCCAAGTCAGCTCTGCGGAGAACCAGGTCTCCCACTTGGAAATATCTCTTGACCACTGACTTATTGTAAGTCGCCCAAACTCGCCCTCGCATGTGCTCTATTTTTACAGCAGGTCGTTCTCTCTTCTCCTCCACCAGATCCAAGGCATCTTGTATCGACAGCTCGTTCTTCTCCTCGTTGAAGTTCTGCACCCTATGGGTTTCCACATTGATCTCCGCGGGGATTACAGCGTCCATGACATACACCAGGCTGAACGATGTCTCTCACGTGCTTTCTTTAGGATTAGTTCGGTATTCCAACAAGGTCGAACTGAGCCCTTCTACCCACTTGCCTCCTGACCTTTCGAGGCATGCTTTAATCCCTTGCACCAAAATGCAATTAGTTACCTCGACCTGGCCATTCACCTGGGGTGATAGGCATATGTGAAATGATGCTCTATCTTCATTTTTGTACACCAGGCTCGAATTCGAGCTCCCATAAACTGCGTGCCATTATCTGACACTAGGATCCTTGGGACACCAAACCGACACACCACATTTTTCCACAAGAAACGTATTACTACCTCCTCCGTGATTTTTGCTATGGCTTTCGCCTCTACCCATTTACTGAAATAGTCTATAGCTACTATTAAAAAATTTCTCTACCCTAGAGCGGTAGGGAAAGACCCGACCGTATCTATCCCCCATTTTGCAAATGGACATGGGGAGCTCATTGTCATGAGCTCCTCTGCAGGTAGTTTCATGCCCTCACAAAGTTTTCGACATCTTGTCTTACCTGTGGCTAGAAGTAGCCTGCTCTCATTATCTTGCTAGCTAAGGTCCTAGCACCCATGTGGTTGCCGCAACACCCTTCATGGATTTCTTTGAGAACATGGAGACCCTCTTTCAAACTTAGGCATTGCAGGAGAGGTTGTCCAAAACCTCTTCTAAACAGTTTTCCTTTGATCGTACAAAATCTGGACGACCTGACTCACACCTTCGTTGCTTCTATCTTGTTACTAGGTATTTCTCATCTGTCCAGGTATATCTTCATCGGGGAGCTCCAATCTCTTTCATCCTACAGTGCGTTCACTTCTTCCCCAAACACACGATGTGCCATTAGTAGGGTAATTACTCCTTCCTGATAATTTGTTGCTGAGTTGGCCACCTTATCCAAGTAATCTGCTCAACCATTGTCTTCCCTGGGGATTTGAAGTACATTTAAAGCACTCATGGTTTTGGTCAACTCATGGAACTGAGCTAGATACTTTTGCATACGCTCTTCTCTCGTGTCAAACTCGCCTTTTATTTGTTTGTAGACTAACTGGGAATCCACTCGGGCACAAATGCGCTCTGCCCAGAGCTCTTTTGCCATTTGTCCTTAGTAGAGCCTCATACTCCGCTGCATTATTAGACAGACAATAATTCATTCATACCGCATACTCTGTGGTCACGCCTTCCGGGTCTATCAGTACTATCCCTGCGCCACAGCCCAAGTTTCCCACTGATCCATCGGTATATATCGTCCATTCCTTCTCTTTTTCGGGAGAGCTGGTCATTTATTGCATGAAGTCAGCTAACGCCTGGGCTTTAATCGCCGCTCGTCCCTCAAAGTTGATGTCGAATTCGCTAAGCTCAATAACCCATTTTACCAGTCGTCTTGAGACTTCTGGCTTGCTCATGATTGCCTTTAAAGGTAAATTAGTTCTGACTACTATCTCGTGTGAAAGGAAACAAGGTCAAAGCTTACGAGTTATCCTGACCAAAGCTAACATGGCCCGCTTTACCTCGACATACCGGAGCTCAGCATCATGCAACACCTTGCTCCAATAGTACACCAGCTTCTGTATCCTACCTTCCTCTCTGAGTAAGACTGTGCTTACCGCTTGTTTACCCACAGGCATGTACAGAATCAAGGATTCACCCACCACTGGTGTTTTTAATAGTGACATACCAACCAGATGCTCCTTCAGCCTCTTGAATGCCACCTGGAATTCATTATCCCACTGAAATCGCGCTTTCTTTCAGAGAGATCGAAAAAACGGCAAACTCCTTTCTGCTGAACGAGAAACAAATCTGCACAGGGTTTCTATCCATCCCGCCAAACATTGCATCTCCTTAACATTTCGTGGAGGCTGCATATCCATAATAGCTGTAACCTTTTCTGGATTAGCCTCTATTCCATTTTTCCGTCACCATGTACCCCAGGAATTTGCCAGCTCTTACCCCAAATGCACACTAATTTGGGTTTATCTTCATTCTATACTTCCGCAGAGTATCAAAACTAATTCTCAAGTCATCCACATGCGAAGTTGCTTTAGCACTCTTGATTAACATGTCGTCTACATAGACCTCCATGTTTCGCCCGAGTTGAGCTTTGAAAATCTTGTCAACCAGCCGTTGATATGTGGCCCCCGCATTTTTAAGTCTAAAGGGCATAATTACGTAACAATATGTTCCCCTTGGGGTTATAAAACTAACCTTTTTTTAGTCTTCCTCAGCCAACCTGAACTGATGATACCCCTGCGAAGCATCCATCATGCTGAGCAGTTCACAGCCCGAGGTAGAATCCACGAGTTGATCTATCCTCGGTAATGGGTAATGGTCTTTGGGGCAGGCTTGGTTAAGATCTCTGAAGTCGATACACATCCGCCAATCTTCTTCTTTTTTAGCTACTAATACTGCATTGGAAAGACATTCTGGAAATTGTATCTCTTGGATGTGTTTAGACCGCAATAGCTTTTCCACCTCTGCCTCAATGATGGCCTCCTTTTCTGGGCCGAAGTTCCACTTTCTCTGTTTCACCGGCTTTGCTTCGGGACTAATGTTGAGGTGATGTTCAGCTAATTTCGGGTCAATTCCCACTAAATCCTGCGGAGACCAGGCGAAAACATCCACATCGTTTCTTAAGAAGGCTACAAGCTCAACCAACACCTCCGGTCTCAAGTTCGTTCCTACTCGCACGACCCAGGTATCATCCCTCAGAACTATCTCTACCGTCATCAAATTTTCTTTGCACGGGCCCATCTCTGGTGCAACTATCTATTTCTTAGGTTTCTTGGAATTCCTCTCCTCTACATCTCTCCAAATACTCTCCACATACGCCCTTCGAGATGCATAATGGTCCCCTCGGACTTCACCAACCCCGTCTCTAGCAGGGAATTTCAACTTCATATGGTAGACCGAAATAACTGCCTGAAACTGGCTCAAGGAGGATGGTCTTCCCAACATAGCGTTATATGAGGATGAAGCATCTACCACTAAGAAGCGTACTGATCTGGTTTTCCTGAATGGATCCTCTCCCAGCGAGACTAGGAGGTTTACCGCTCCCAATGGACGCAGAACTCCCTCGGGAAAATAACTAACAAGGTCACGACCTCCTCTAATTCTAAATCCAATTTTAGTTTCTTAAAGCAATCATAAAACAAAATGTCTGCAGAACTACCCGTATCCACAAAGACTCTTCTCACATTGTAGTTAGTGATGGTGGCACTTATCACTAAAGCATCTACATGAGGTGCAAGAATATCATTCTCGTCCTCGGATCCAAAGCAAGTGTTTGGCCTCGGGGTTAACTATACAACCTCACTTGCCTTTCTTGATAGATCTTTCGCAGCACGCAAATAATTGTTATGGGCACGTCATGAGTGCTCGTCCCAGTCCCCTCCTGTAATCATTTGGATCTCTCCTCGAATCTCCTTGGTCTGGTTTTCTCTTTTCCCGCTGTTACAGTTACTCTCCTGCTCATGCATGTTCCCCTGACGTCGGTCCCGTCTAAAGAGGTCAGATCTGGGCTCCTTCCTCCTTGCGTGCACAAATTCTTTAAGGTGCCTTGCCTGCACCATCCACTCCAGCTCATCCTTTAGATGCGTGCACTGGTCCGTGTCATTACCATACTCATTATGATACCTTCAGAACTGATCGGATATGTCCTTTTTCGACTTTTGTGCATATGTTCTTGTCCATTTGAGTCCAGGATGTCTCTCAATGGCCTGAAGTATCTCCCCCTGTGAGGAGGCCAGGGGTTTATATTTATCAAACCTAGGTCGTCAGTTGTGGCTTCTCATCCCTATCAACTCGCTCCCTTCATATATCCCCATCATCTTTCAGTCTTAAGGCTTCCTCAAGGTGGATATACTTCTCAGCTTGTGCTAGAAGTTCGCCGAATCTCTGCGCTGGTTTGACCACTAGCGGTTGAAAGAACTCTCCCTTCCTCAGTCCCTGAGCTAAGGCGTTAATCAAGAGCACCTCAGATGCTGATGGTACCTCTAGTTTGGCATCTGTGAAATGCTTAATGTACCCCCTCAAGCCTTCTCCCTCTTTTTGATTCAAGCTAAATAACACCATTGACATCTTCTGGTATTTCCTGCAACTAGTGAACTGGTGTAGGAACGCCAAGCTGAAATGCTCAATGTTGCTAATAGATCGAGGTGGCAACTGGCAAAACCATAGCTGGGCTTATTCGGTGAAGGTCATTGGAAAGACCCGGCACATCAATGCATCCGAGAATTTGTGCAAAGTAGCTACGGTCTCAAACTGGCAAAGGTGATCCCACGGGTCTGTCATTCTGTTATACTCGAAGCCCAGGGAACGGTAAGAAGCTGGCAGATCATCCATCATGACGTTCTCTGTGAATGGGGTGCTTCTCCGCACCTGACCTGCCGCACCACCTGCCATCTTTTTCTTAACAACCCTGACCTCTTTTTGCAAATTTTGCATCTGCTCAGTAAGGTCGGGGTTGGTCTTGCTCGAAGTATCACTGTCTGAGACAAAAGAGCTCTCCTCCTCATCCTGAGCAGGAGTCCTGACCTTGCGTTGGATCGTTCGGCCTGCCTCCACGGTTGAGTCACTTCGGAAGGGGGTGTTGAAAGTTTGGCGAATTTCTTTTCCATGGCTGCCTCCACCGCTTTGCCGATGAGGTCAGATATTTGACACATAAAGGTATCATTCAGCAATCCACCATTAGCGTATACCGGTGCCCCCTGAGGAGGGTGTGGTGTCCTTCGCCTAGCTATCGTCGATGGCCCTGCTGCCTGTTTTGTAATTTTTAGTGGTGATGAAATAAGAAAAGTGGGTTCATGGCTCAGTATTATCGGGATTCGATTCGATTTTAAGAATCAACGTGTTATTAGCTTGTGAAAATTAAATGAAAATAAAATAAATGGAAAACTATGAAAATAAACTAATGAAACATGTAAACAACTAACTACGAAATGTAAATGTAAGTTGGTAGGATGCCTCAGTCGTGTGCCTTAATTGAAATTGCAAGCAAAAAGGGAAATCAAGCAAGAACAAGCAAGTTTCATCAAGTACAAGCATGAAAGCTCAAGTACAACCATGCATGCATGATCATAAAATCCTAAACAATGAAGATTAACACAAATTGAAATTGTCAATGGAAAAGGGAAGAAAAGTTGACGTCAATGTTTAAAACTTTACGTGAAATAACAAGCAACAAGAAGTAGATCTAGGATTTAGCATGAAACAATGCAAGAAGATTTAATTCAAAATAAAGCATATGAAAAACTCAAAATAAAGATGATCCGAGACTCGATCTATGATCTAGACATGTCACTCATCTAGATTCCATGGACGATTCACAAGATCTAACAAGAAATCAAAGAGCTAAGGTAAAAAGAATAAATTGAAGAACATGCATAAAATCGAAGAACAAAGAAGAAAACAAAGGAAAACTTACTTGAATTGAAAAGAGAATTCAAATACTTGAATGAAATTGCAAGAAAATAAAATCTAAGGGAGTACTTGAATTCTTTGTGAGCTTACAAACCCAAGGAAGTGCTTGAAATTAAAATCTAAGAACTAGAGCGAGAAGATAAATCCAAACTCATGCAAGAGTTGGGAGAATGAGTGATAATTACAAAAATGAGAGAAGTCCTCTATTTATAATAGGTTTTATTTGGATTTAAATGGGTCAATTTGGGCTTTAAAGGCTTACTTTCCCGGGTTTGACCAAGTTTGACCCGAAATGGGCTCCCTAGCCACTTGGCTAGCCCTTTTGTCTTGGTTGGCTCGTCTTGGGATTGCATGGCATGAGGTGGCTCGGTCTGTGCTAGCCTGGGCTAGGGGGCGTGACTTTTGCCATGGAAATGGGTAAAGGCGGGCACTGGCCTGGGCAAGGCTTTGGGCATGACTTTGGGCAAGCCTGGGCGCTGTAGTAGGCATGGCTGGGCGCAGAAGTAGGCATGGATGGGTGCAGAATTGGGCAAGCCTGGGCGCTGGAGTAGGCATGGCTTGGGCGCCACTGGGTGCTGGTTTAGGCACGGATTTAGGCACCAAGATGGGCGCCGAGCGCTGCCTAGGGATGCTGCGCTTTAGGCGTGAAATTAGGCAAGGCTAGGCCACCATTCCAGAATGTTAGCCATTTTGAAGCTTGCTCTTGGCACCGGTTTGGGCATGCAAATAGGCAAGGCTGGGCTTGAGTTTTGGCCTCCATGCCTTAGCTTGAGTTCAAATCATTAAGCCACCTATTAAATGAGAATCTTGAATATCAAAACCCAAGAATTACACCACACCTCCAATTAATTGAAGCCATTTAACCCAATTAAATATAAGATTAACAAGAAACACGAAAAATAACAAAACGAGAAAAAAAATGAATAACCTAACGAAACACGATTAAAAACTACTAGCATTAACATAAAAATCTAATTAAAAATACGAGAAAAACACCACAATTACATTCAAAACACTGCCTCCGAACCGCCCATTGGTGTGGCAGAACTTGGTGTACTTCCCAGCTCCGCCACGAGATTTCCCCTGAGTCCATCTGATTCCATGATTTATCTCACGCCTTAGCTTGGTTCCACTTTTCCCACAGACAGTGCTAATTGTTTTGACCTAGAAAATTCCCACACCAAAAGCTTGTTCTCCCCCATAAATTATTCCAACCTGCTTCACAAAAACACGTTAGAAAGGACCACCGGAAGGATTTCCGGTGGAAACCTCTCCGATGCTTAAGTCAGTTAAGAAAATCTGATATCAGGATAATTTTCAGTGAGAAAGCTCAGATGTCCTACCTTTGCCAGCCGTGAGGCCGAGATATTTATAGTCCTCCATAGGTAGGAGCCTTTCCGAGATCCCGGAAGCAAACCCGCAAATCTTGGGCCGTTATTTAGGACGACCTGATCAGGTTAGTCTCTCCTGGCATGACCTGATCAGGCAATGAGGTCAGGAAAAGCCAGGACCATCCATGTTATTAGTTATCTCACATTCCTGATCTGACCTCAATAAAACCTTGTCCCCAAGATGGAAATCAGGTCAGGATGTATTTTCTTACATCCCGAGACCTTCCTTCAACTCTTTTTTCTTTGCTTGAATATCAGATCAGGTCAGGCATTATTATCACCTTACTCGTATTGATGACCTGATCTTAGTATAGAATCTTGCCTAGGATGCCAAGCCAGGTCAGGATATACTTTACCCAGGCGATAAGCTCATATCTCCTTTCTTAGAATATTAGTTCAGGTCATCCTAACCAGATCTGGTTTTGTTACTTAATAGCTCATCTTTTGCCCAAGCCAAGTACGATTAGGTCGTACAATCCGCCACCGTCATTGAATTCATAGGATCTCATTGTCCACGATACCAACCATTAATAACATAATATTCACCAGCATGGTCCATAATTCTATCACAACAATAATAAAAAAAGATAACAGAGGAAATAGAAAGAGGACCCCATTATGATCACATGTGACCCACACAAGAGGCCTCTCAGTCCTCGAGGCCATCGTCATCGCCTGTCTCCTCGTCGTTTGTTTCCACATCCTCTATTTCATCATTCTCGTATTCAATCTCAACTTCAATCGGTTTGAATTCATTATAGCCATCCACATATGAGAAATCTATCGGCGCCGAATTTTTTGTTATCCACAACTTGTAGGCCACTTCATAGTACTCCAATCATAAAGTCCAGAAGTAGCGTTGCCTCTTTGTTTCCTGCGAACATACGTAAGTGCTATGATATTTACTAAAAGAAAAAAGCAGTGGTTGGGTACTCAAACTAGTTTTTTTTTTTTTTAAAACACCTTTCCACCGTTAACTCAATAGGTATTATTTCACCTGGAAAATGGTGACTTGAGGATCAGCTGGCTCTCCTTTACAGGGTTGCCTGACCTGTTCACAAAAATAGATTAGAAAGGATCACCGGAGGAATTCCGGTGGAATCCTCTCTGATACTTAAGTCGGTTAAGCGCTTTTTGATTTTAAGTAGAAAAGAGTGTCAAAAGAATGTGGTACCTTTGCCTCTCTTGATCGGGACATTTATAACCCAAGTTAGTTAGGGGCCTTTCCGAGATCCCGAGAATAGGCCCACGAATCTCGAACAGTTATTCAGACGACCCGAGTAGGTTATCCCTTTGGGACGGCCAGAGCTCCTCAAGCCTAGTCACAAACGTCTACGTATTTCTGACCTGACCACGATAAAACCTTGTCTAGAAATTGAGATCAAGTCTGGGCAATCCTTTTCTGAACTGTTTATATAAATTCAGGCTCAATCTGTCTTTTCCTGACGCTTTCCCTTTTATGGTTCAAGGCACATGTTCAGCTCGTCCTAACTCGCCATGACTGAGTTGTCTCAAGTCTTGGCATCTCTTCAGGTAGGGTAAGATCAGGTCATATCAATCAATCACCCCCCCCCCCCCCCCCCCTGAATGGTCGGGGAGAGCTGTGACACCTCGGTTTCAACCCGACCGACTAGTATTCTCATCATGTCTTCGTATACTGTTCACTGACATGCATTAAATGCGCATATCTTGCCAAATCCTCTTTCTCCGAAAAGCCCTTTTCAAAACACATCTTTCCCCATATTCGTAGGTCATTAGTTCCCATTTTATGTCTTGCACTCTTCTCCGTCAAGAGTTTTTTCTTTGTTTTCTTCTTCGATCAGAGTTTTGTCCTCTCGCCTCAAACCAGGTACTCTCTCTATCCCTACAGACTCTTAATTATGTCTTCTTTTCTTCCTTGCTCCACCTGTCAACGTCTTCCTCTGCAGAATTATTCTTAACTTCCTCCGAGGAACATAAATCCCACTTCAAGGGCTGCAGCCCTGATAATATTATTTCCATCATTAGTGACAGGTCCTTAGAGGACCTGAGAGTGAAATTACAAATATCCGGAGACTATTCCTTGGTAAATCCTGATGTCGGTGAAAGGGCATCCCGGACACCGTCTGATCACCTGAAATTTTTCGCTAACCAATTCCATGTCGGGCTACGCCTTCCCCCTCACCCCTTCATCCTGTCTGTCTCTCGGATGTACCGGATTCTGGTACATCAATTTGTACCCAATGCTTTTAGGCTAATTATAGGGTTTCACTAGGCTGGTGGTGCGATACCCTGGGCTTATTCCTACAACCCAGTTTTTTTACTCTTTATTTCAAGCAAAAAGTTCAACTTCTGGTTTCTTTTACTTGTCCGCCCGTGCCGGCATCCGATTTTTGACCGGTAACCCCTCTTCCAATAAGTCCTGGAGGAATAAATTTTTCTTCGTTCATTGCTCAGGTGACTGGGGTTTCTCCCCAGTATGTATCCATGCCCTTCCAGCTCAGGCCCACCTGACCAGGGGGGAACGATCTCCTGCCCTGCAAGAAACTATCCACGCTCTTAACAAAATCATTTTACATCTATCTCGACTCCTCAACCATACCGTCCTGACCTTCTTCAACTCCACCAAGGAGACTGGTCCTCTTGCTCCTGAGATCGGTATACTGAATGATCTATTCAGTTCTTCCCTTTTTACCTCTGTCATTCGTATTTAATGAAAACTCATTATTACTTTTATATTTCCATTATCATATCATCTCTCACTTATATTCTCTTGCAGTCACCATTGACCTTCACCTTGTTGGTTTGGACATTATACCTGATGCCAGGTGAATTCTTCCATTCAACGAATGCATCAAAACGATCCATGTAGAGTGATTTTCGTTTCACCTTTTATATTGAAAACTCTCTTTTGAATTGGTTGCTTAAATTTTTGGCTACGAAAAAAAAGCCAAATTCCAGATATCCTTCTCACACACATCAAAGTAATCGGCCACATCATTCAATTCTTGGGTGAAAGAAGCCTCTTCTTCCTTACTCTAACCAAATGGCCGGTACATGTTCTTGAGGACAAAGTTTCGTGTGCGAGGCATCCTCTTCGGAAAGCAATGCAACAATATAGAATCAAAATTTAAATTCACAGAAATCAAATACATGGCGGTAAGAAATGAAGAACTCACTAAGTCAACTAATTCGGATAAAACTGAACAAAATTTTTGTGGATGTGAAATGATGATTATTCAGAGTTAGTGGTCATAAGCAAAAGGATGAAATGATACATCAATTTATAAAAAAAAGAAGGCGGAAAGTAGGTCACTCAAAGATATGGAAAAACTTTTTCATGGATATTTGAGGTGTAACCACCTCTTTCTTCTTTTCTTCTCAAGAAAAGAGAAAGACCAATGGAGATTCAGTTAATCAATGTAATTTTCTTATTGTTTATGTTTCCATAATGGTTAAAATTTGACCTGGGCATCCACACATGGACTTCTAATACATATAGCGAACTATTTAAGTCAATTATATATTAGATATATTTTATTATGATTTTTCTCATTAACTTTTGGTGAAAACATCTTCATTATGCTTCACTGAGTAGATTTGTTTCATATAATACAATATTTTCATATTACAGATCTTCAAATCAAACTTTTTATCGTACAATATAACAAATGTTAACATTATATGAGAATTGAACAATAAATAAAAAGTAGAAGGTTTTTTTGTAACTAAATTCCATTTTTTGTGTAGAATAACAAATATACTCACCTTAAAACTCCCTCCCTGCAGCCCGACTTTGTGAGGTGGGTGTCCGGTTTTTGGGATAAATTTGATGCGTAGGGTTTTTTCTTTGTTATTTTGTGTTGTTTGTTTTAGAGCAGCGCTTTTCTCATCTTTATACTATAAATGGGGCAGAGGATAGGGTTTCCAAACCAGGGGTAAATGGGTTATTCTATAATTTGGGCTATAAATAGGGTTTTAATGTTTTTTTGGGAGGATAAAATTGATTTGGGTCGATCGAGCTTAGTCATTGGGGTGATCAATATGAATTGATTGGGTCGATTGGTGTTGTTTGGGGTGAGCAGTAAAAATAATTAGGGTCGAGTGATTTAATAAGGACGAGGAGCACGTTTTTAGCCTTTTTTGGGAGGATAGAGATGATTTGGGGCAGAGAGGGCTTTGTCTTTGGGGCGATCATTAGGAATAGTTTGTGTCGAGAGGTGTTATTGGGGTCGATCAGTAAAAATAATTAGGGGCGAGTGGTTTAATAAGGACAAGGAACACGTTTTTAATGTTTTTTTTACTATATTTTACTATTGTATTTTAATAAAATCATGTTAATGTTTAAAGCAATTTACATAACATAAACCTTATAATGCATATCAAATCAAATTTGTAATTAAGTCTTCTTTTTATTGTACCATATTGAAACTATAATTTGTTTACCACCAATCAAAAAAATCTCTTTCATTTAGATGTCAATTTAAATTTCATAATATATTAATGAAATAATTAACCATAATTTGATTATTATACCATACTAATATGGAAAGAGGAAATAACATATCACAACATGCCAGACTAACATAACATAACATAATATTGACCAGACTAAATTGGAAAGAGGAAATAACATAACACAACAGCCAGAGTAACATAACATAACATAATATTCTTCAAATTCTTATCAAGAACTTTAATTTCTCCCCCAGAGTATTTTCATTTTCACTCATAGTGGCTCCTTCTCAAACACGTTACATGGGCTTATGATTGGACAGTCCTGTATAATTAATTAGTTAGATAAATGAAAGACTTAAGTACATATATCTTATATTACAGTTAGTGCGGAACTTACATGTAAGAACTTCTTTTTGACGTTGTGATCTCACGTATTTGTAGTTGCTATTCTCTCAAAACCTAAATGTTCCTAGGGTACTGATCAGTTCCTTGTACCGCATGTATCGTTCTTCACGTTGAGAGATCCTTTGTTCGACATCTTCTAAACAAATTGAAACCCCACAAAAACGAAGGATTAATTCTTGTGCTTCATCAAAAATATCTCTTGGAGGTGGTAGTTCCCCACTGGGATTCCACGCACTTGAGATTTTTAAAAAATTAGAAACTCAAGTAAAGTTTTATCCATCTTTTGTGTGCATTAACCATCTTCTTCATCGTAGTAACCGTGACCAATTATCCAAACAGGAGGCATCTCATGCGCTTCTTCATCTTCAAAGTGGTCAGCCATTATTTTTTATGTTTGGAAATGAAATGAGTAATGGAAAGAGACTTGATAATGACTTCTCAAGTATTTTAGTACATATTTATAAATAGAGTGAGCACGTGCCACAGTCTTACTATTCACTCCTCCCCTTAGGCACGTGACATTGTTGTTGTTCACCTGACGGGTTGAGTTGAATGAAAAGACCACTGACTTCACCAATCCAAGACACCAGCTGTCATACTGTTCAATTGAAAAGATAACACATTCTCGGGACGAGCAATTACACATTAATTCAAGTCTTTTCATACTGTTCAATTGAAAAGACTACAAAACTGTACAATTGTATTGTACAATCTACTCTTATGTATGTGACACCAAACAGTGAAAAGATTACACATTTGTACAATAGCATTGTACAATTTACTCTTACGCATGTGACGTCAAACAGTGAAAAGACTACACAATTGTACAATTGCATTGTTATTGTTCATATATATTTACAAACAACCAAAACTGAATACGAAGTATTAAAATGATGGGGTCCAGTTGTCATGTGAAATCTAACAACGACATGACAACACACTGCTACAGCTGCATCACTGGAGCCGATACTATTATCAGTTTCATAATGTTTGAGAAGACCGAACAACTTCTTTACTCTATTTTCAACTTTAAATGGAAATAAATTGAATGGTTAGACAACACACATATATCTTAGCTCATTGTATCTATATAAACATGATGAAAAACAATCAAGGAAACATAATAAACATAAACTAATAAAATATATTGTCTTTCTCGCACACCCACTCGCCAGGCAGCGTCGTCCCCCATGCCAAACCTCACGCCTGCGCTTGCCATTCTACCCTCGCCAAGACCACCGCCAAGGCGCGCGCATGCCTGCGCCAAACTCCAAGCCAAGCCGTGTGCCGAGCCTCTCGCGAAGCCAACTCCCTCGCCCAACCTCGCGCCAAACTTCATGCGAAGGTGCAAATTCGGGTCAACCCCTGGTCAAACCCATAAAATCAAGCCTTTAAAGGCTAATCTGACCAATTTAACCCCAATTAAACCTAATATAAATGGAACACAACTCTCATTTTGTAGGATCATCACTCTCCTCCCAACTCTTGCGTGAGTTTGGAATTAATTTATCTCTCTAATTCTTAGATTTAATTTCAAGCTTTTCCTTGGGTTGTAAGCTCAAGAAGAATTCAAGTCATCACTTGGATTTTAATTTGCGTTGCAATTACATTCAATTTTTTGTTTCTCCTTCTTAATTCAAGTAAGTTTTTGCTTAGTTTCTTTCTTGTTCTTCAATTTCAAGCTTGTTCTTCAATTTATGCATTTTGCCTTATCTCTTAGATTTATTGTTAGATTTTGTGATTTGGCTATGGAATCTAGGTGAGTGACACATCAAGATCATAGATCGGGTCCTTGACCGTTTTTATTTTGAGTATTTCATATGCTTTATTTTGGTTTTTGAGCCGAACTTTTATGTTCCTTTCAAAATTAAATTTCGGTTAACAAATACGCGTCTACGTTTTGAAAGGGTTTTAGTTTGCCCGCAAGAAAACGGGATCACTTGTAGACTGATGAGTCAACTCGGGTCGATCTCTCGAGGAAAGGAAATTAGATTTAACGATATTTATTATACTACTATCAAAATTCTATCTAATAACACACAATCAAATGGGATTTTTGAAAATGGTTTTAATTCCAATATTTTAAAACAATAACGAAAGCTTCTTGTCTCGAGGGTGTCAATCTCTCGACAAGGGATTTAAAACGATAAACGATTCACCAGTCTAACACTACTAAATAAAGACATTCTAAACACAATAGCAAGAACTAATCTCCGATGTCAACAAACTACCAATAGATTGATCAAAGACAATCATTCATTCTATCATAGATACGCCAAACATAATTGCATAAACTCCAAGAACACAAAGTTATTATTCCAAATCACCAAACCTTAACATTGTACCAACATAACATCATCTAGCATACTATCAATTGTTCGAGCCCAATACCTAACAAAACCACTTTCAAAATAATCAAATCAAGAGACGAGTTTAGAGATTACAATTCGTTGAACTATTTTCAACGGGTTATGGCGACGAACAAAAACACTCCGAGATGCGTAGAATCCCTAGACTTGTCACGAGCCCAGAACCCTAGCCACGAGCGGAAGCTACTGCGAACCAAACTTCAATACGGTGTTGCACAAATCTATACTAGAGGTATGAGAGATGTGTCAAATCTCTCAACCTTTTTGGTGTTCTAAGGTGTCTCTAGCCTCCAAAAGGCCTCCAAGGGTGAATGATACGCAAACCCTAGCTTCCTTGCTGTTTTTAAACACTCTCCAGCCGTTTCGTAACTGAAATTCTTCAGAAATCTGCGTTTGTAACGCTCTTGTCCGACCGGTCAGAAGTCTTGTCCGGTCGGACGGAAGTGTCTGCCCTCTAGTCCGGTCGGACACTGTCTTGTCCGGTCGGACGGAAGTGTCTGCCAGAATTTCTAACACTGGGTTTTGACACTGGGTAACCCAGTGTGGATGACAGACCCAGTGTCAGCTGTAATATACCAAATCAGGGCCCAATTTCTTTGAAACTCCACTCGCGGGCCCACATTCGTCCACCTTAACACCGAAAAACTTCAAAATACCTAAAATAAACATAAAAGGTGGTAAAAATAAGTTGGAGATACATAAATACAAGAATATGCTCAATTAATCCAACTTATACACAAAATTAACAATAAACCTAACTAAAACACCTAGCCAAATATATAAAAATCGTGATAAATACGTGCGAGTCAACCACCCCATGCTTTATTGGTTTGTTCTTCCTCGAACAAACGAAAGAATCAAAACCACGTAAGCATGAAAGTAGCTAGATCAAAGATTCATGTTGTGCATACAATATAGTTTTGCAAATATAAACACTTTTGTCGAAAACTCTTAAGCTAAGCTCGTGTTACCTTTTCACCTTGAAATCAAAAGAATGCGTCCTCACAAAAGGGAAATATATATAATGGTGCACTCATTCGCTCGTGTTTTTTAAAATGTAAGTGTATATGCTCGGATCAACATAAACATGCATTCAACGACTCATGAAAATCAAAGACTCGTACATCGCATATATGTGCACATTTAATCAAGGATCGGATTAGGACTTTCTAGGGTTGTAATGTAGGKTCTTTGGTAAGWTAWGTCATATATAAAGATGTGTGGCTAAATTGCGAACAAACGCAATCAATAACTCACTCAATCRACATTTTAAGRATAGAMRAAAGDTTGCTCCTCATTCCCCCRAAAACAACCATATACCATTATTTTAGCCTTTTATAGCTAAGGCTATTCCTAACCCCAAGACCRGAATATTTGCCTTTATAAATAGGCTTTATTTTTAACATCTAGATGCTCTTATGAAACTAAGCACCCTTAATTTCCATTTTTTATTCTTTTTCTCTCTCTTTTTTTTTATATTTTTCTTTACTTTTCTTTCTTTTTTATATATATTTTTTTTAATAATAGTATCCACTAATTCCTACCCTACACTTGTCATATCTCATTAACCAACGAAAAATAAAACTCTCATCTCACAAACTTAAACGAAATAAGAGCTACAATTATGCTCATGGCTAACAAAGAGACGGAATAAAGGCTCAAAGGGTCTCATTAGGAATTTATAGTGGTTTTTATTTTTGAATATAGCCGGAATCGGGTTTTATATGTGCCTATCGTCATTTCCAAAACCAAATGTACACATGAAACTTTAGAGACTTTTCAAAACACTTATCGAATCAAAGCATGATGTTGATAAACACACAAGGCTCCTTACTAGGGTTTTATTCAAACTTTTGAAAAAAAGGTGATCGATTTTTAAAAAGCTTCGCAAAATTGCTAACGACTAAGTGTTATTTTAAAATATATATATATATATATATATATAAGTAGGTTTGGAAAATTATTGCACTAAACAAGCTCAAAAAGACTCTAACGATAGATCACACAATACATGATTCTGATAGGCAAGCTATTACAAACACAAATAAGCATGGGAATGACTTCAACATACGTCGACATAAACAATTGGTTGATTCGTACGTCATCACAAAGAAGGACTCAAATAGAACCATACAACCGAAACGACTACGGATGCATAATACGACTATCCTCCCCCCCATACAAAAGTAAGCAATGTCCGCATTGTTATTATACATATCAATATAAGGAAAAAGGAAAACGTCGAATCAACTATCATGTGAAAAGTTAATCGAATTGTTAAACAAAGACTCAAGCACAAAACACATAACAGAAAATCAAACAAAATCACTAAAAATGAAAAACGAGAGTTTGGATAGAAAGTGATACAATACTGGGGCTCGGGCCCGCCTAAGTTTCCATGCCATCTAGAGGGAAAGATGGAACTCTACAAATTGAGCAATGGTTTCAAGTAAGTCTGCTGCCTCCATCCGACCGATCACTGCACCACTCCGGTCGGACAACATTCCAGTGTGTTTCGTCTGACCGGTCATCTTCTCTTCTCTGGTCGGTCAGCAATCCAGTGTGTTTTGTCCGACCGGTCAATTTCCCTCATCCGATCGGTTGTTCTGGAAAAACATCATTTTCCACACTTTTTCTGCACAACTCAACAAACCATTACCACACCTATCCAACTCATGTTAATCAAGAACAAAAATATGTACAAAATGATTTTTTTTTAATTAAGCTAGAAAAACGATACCTTGGGTTACCTCCCAAGAAGTGCAATTTTTAACGTCTTCTGCTCGACGACTTACAAAGTGATGTTATCCGGGATCCAGAAATAAATGACGATCGTGCCATGCCTTAGTGTTTTCCAAGAGCAAAAGCGGGCGATGACAACCACCAAGGTAGGCACGATGAGCAAGCTTCGTGATGAGAGAAATAAATACTCCACTCGGCTTTGGAGGTTGAAAACGTGAGTAATCGATGACCAAAAAGAGATCCAAAGTCAGCCGGAGTGTGGGACAATGCTCGATCACCGGAATGACTAGGAAATCGGTCGAACATAAGGAATGATCATCGACCGTCCCAGACTCCTTCTTGATTGCCTCTTCTACCGCCTCAACGTTAAGATTGATCAAAGCATCGGGTAGAACACAATGTGGCTCGACAAACACAACCTTTTCCAAGTCCGGTAACACAACTCCAACATCTCCACAAAGATCAAGTTAGTCCAAGTCGCCAACCTCCTCACTCGGAATCTCCATCGGTAACGCCCCTATACTATCACCCAAAACTTCACATTCAATCACAAAAGAGGCGATCCCAACCAAATCCTCGATCTCCATCCCCTTACACACCTCTCCCAAACAAGAATCCAAGCTCGAGTTGCCAACATCTACGCTAGGCTCCACCACATCAAAAATCGGCAGCTCATCAAAAGTAAGCTGCTCCTCCTCATTGCAGTTAACCGAGTACGGATCATTATTGAGTGGGACATCAGGATGATTGTAGAGTTGTTGGCTTTCCCTCTCTTCCAAAGAATCCATCATTTGACCCAACATCATCTCCATATTATTCATGAGTTGCTCAGTCGATTGCGCCAAAATCTGATTTGATTGCGCAATTTCGTCCCAGTGATGATTGGTCTCAGCTTCTAGGTCTTGCTTCAGTGCCAAAAATTGATCGTCTAGTGTATATTCTTTGTGGCTCGGATAGTACGGAATCAAGTCGTGAGGGACATAAGAGTCGTAGCTCGGATAGGAAGAATTAAATTCGGATGGAGCATACGAGTCATATCCCGTGTAATACGAAGGTGAGGCAGAGGGAGCGTATGGTGGTTCAAAACTCGGATTGTAGTGGTTGGGCGAGGCATTTTGATCATTGAGGCTCACGTTGTAAGAATTTGGAGTTGCGATCCATTCAGATGAATGTCTCTATGAACCAATCGTGCACATCTTCCCACACTCCCGAGGAATCAGGCTCTGAATGTATAAATAATTTTCTTGCCTGACCCTTCAATGTGCAGAAGAAGAGTCGCACCTTCACTTCATCCCTCGTAAGGCTTAAGAGAGGGAAGGTTCTTGTTATGGTGTCGTACTCCTGTATGAAGTCGAATGGATCCTCACTCGGGAGTCCATGAAATACCGGGAGTTGCTCATAGTAGAACTCATCTGGATCATAGTCTCGCATCGCTTAACTCCATCGAGTGGTTGGATTCCCTTTGGTGGAAGGAAATAGTGGTTTCGGTCTTGTCACTTGTTCGATGCTATTGATGAAATGGGTCGATTCTCCTCTAAGATTTTGTCGACCTTGCATCATCAATAAACAAATCAACGCATCGAGAGGCAAACCAAAAACATTATACAATTATCGACATGAAAGCATTAACACGAATAAACATCATTATCACCTTTGCCATTCCTCGGCAACGGCGCCAAATTTTGAGCCGAACTTTTATGTTCCTTTCAAAATTAAATACCGGTTAACAAATACGCGTCTACGTTTTGAAAGGGTTTTAGTTCGCCCGCAAGAGAACGGGGTCACTTGTAGACTAATGAGTCAACTCGGGTCGATCTCTCGAGGAATGGAAATCGGATTTAACGATGTTTATTACTACTATCACAATTCTATCTAATAACACACGATCAAATGGGGTTTTTGAAAATGGTTTCAATTCTAATATTTTAAAACAATAACGAAAGCTTCTTGTCTCGAGGGTGTCAATCTCTCGACAAGGGATTTAAAATGGTAAACGATTACCAGTCTAACACTACTAAATAAAGACATTCTAAAAACAATAGGAAGAACTAATCTCCGATGTCAACAAACTACCAATAGATTGATCAAAGACAATCATTCATTCTATCATAGATACGCCAAACATAATTGCATAAACTCCAAGAACACAAAGTTATTATTCCAAATCACCAAACCTTAACATTCTACCAACATAACATCATCTAGCATACTATCAATTGTTCAAGCCCAATACCTAACAAAACCACTTTCAAAATAATCAAATCAAGAGACGAGTTTAGAGATTACAATTCGTTGAACTATTTTCAACGGGTTATGGCGACGAACGAAAACACTCCGAGCTGCGTAGAATCCCTAGACTTGTCACGAGCCCAGAACCCTAGCCACGAGCGGAAGCTACTGCGAACCAAACTTCGATACGGTGTTGCACAAATCTATACTAGAGGTATGAGAAGATGTGTCAAATCTCTCAACCTTTTTGGTGTTCTAAGGTGTCTCTAGCCTCCAAAAGGCCTCCAAGGGTGAATGATACGCAAACCCTAGCTTCCCTGCTGTTCTTAAACACTCTCCAGCTGTTTCGTAACTGAAGTTCTTCAGAAATCTGCGTTTGTAACGCTCTTGTCCGACCGGTCAGAAGTCTTGTCCGGTCGGACGGAAGTGTCTGCCCTCTAGTCCGGTCGGACACTGTTCTTGTCCGGTCGGACGGAAGTGTGCCAGAATTTCTAACACTGGGTTTTGACACTGGGTAACCCAGTGTGGATGACAGACCCAGTGTCAGCTGTAATATACCAAATCAGGGCCCAATTTCTTTGAAACTCCACTCGTGGGCCCACATTCGTCCACCTTAACACCAAAAAATTTCAAAATACCTAAAATAGATATAAAATGTGGTAAAATAAGTTGGAGATACATAAATACGAAAATATGCTCAATTAATCCAACTTATACCCAAAATTAACAATAAATCTAACTAAAACACCTAGCCAAATATACGAAAATCGTGACAAATACGTGCGAGTCAGTTTTTATTTTCATGCATAGTTTTATGTTAAATCCTAGATCTACTCTTCGTTTCTAGTTATTTCTCGTAATGTTTTTAACTTTCACGTCAACTTTTATTGCTCTTTCCATTGATGCTTTCGATTTTTGTTATTTCGCATTATTAAAGTTTTCATGTTCATGCAAGCATAGTTGTACCTTAGGTTGTTCTAGTTGTACTTTGTTGTTTCCTTTCTTTTTATTGCTTATATTCATTATTGCATGAAATTTCAATACGACATACGCACGAGGCATATGAAATACTTGCATTTACTTTCATAGATAGTCGTAGTTTCATCTAGTTTCCATTTATTTTTGTTTTCACTTAATTTCAAGGGAAAAAGATTGTAACCATCCTGTACTATACGCGTTTTTTGGGTTTGCATCCTAACATTTTTTTTGTAATTTAATGCATCCTGTTCTATACAAAATTTTGAATGTGCATCCTGTACTATACAAAATTTAGAAAAAAAAACTAGTTTTATTAAATAAAAACTCGAATTTATTAAATAAATATGCAAACCATATTTTATCCTAATGTTTACCGGAACTAATGTTATTAAATAAATAAAATTTATTATTTATTTAGTAATAAATTTGGTAATTTTTGCATATTTAATAAAATATGCCGGAACTAGTTTTAAATAAATAATAAATTCACCGGAACTCACACAAAGTATATGGGTTTGAAAATATGCAACCTCACTGGCGAGACTAGGTGAGTTTCGACGAGTTTGGACGAGTTGATTGGTCGGAGGATGCACTTTCAAAATTTTTTGAAGTACAGGATGCATTAAATTACAAAAAAAACGTTAGGATGCAAACCCAGAAAACGCGTATAGTACAGGATGGTTACAATCTTTTCCCCTAATTTCAACAAGCTAAAAACACATAGATTCACGCTAACAATTGAGTTCTGATAATAACAAGCCATGAACCCACTTTTATTCTCTACACCACTAAAAATCTATAAAACAAAATGGCTCTGTTGCGACTCGGCTTGGTTAAGGTTTTCGATTTGCTTGTAGTTTTCTTTGTATTTTAAGCTTTATTTTGTATTTGACATTTTTATTGAGTGTATGCAAGGTCGTCGAACCCTTGGGAATGATTTGGCTCCTTATATTTCAAATCCCGAGCTATTAAGGCATTTACGATGTCCCTTTGCTTCTACTCAAGACATGGCACATAATCTTCCAAACACCGGCCCGTTTCTCAATCCCAACGAGGAGTCTCCACAGGCCCGTTTCTCTTTAATTATTTAATGGGATTACATATTCAGGGCGAGTGGTGTTAGGATTTGGTTCGAACAGTCTAACAAATTAGGGTCTAGGGGTGTTGTTTGGGTTGATCAGATCATTTTTTTTCGATTACAATTACAAAAAGAGGACTATTCCCTACAAATTGTAAAATTCAGTAAAGTTTCACAGACAAAACATTACAAAAAATGAAAAGTACAATTATAGAACGGGCTAAGGGGATCGAGGTGGTGCAAGCTTTGCCTCTGAAAATACGATATACGCCATGGCTAATCGGTAAGCCTTTAGAGTATCCGCCGATATGTTACCGACAATTTTCTAAAAAGGATCCTTTCAATAGACATACATGCGAACACTCCACATCTGCTTACATCTTCCTAATTGAACTGATCACTGTTAGGGACCCACACAAGTTTGAAATGGTCAAAATGGGGTTTCCTTTTTTCTCTACGGAAATATCCATGGACTGCAAGCACACATGGCAATAGGCGTCACAATGGCATTAATTGTGAAGATCTACGCTCAAATATATGATGTGCGCCGTCACCTCTATAAGAGAGAGATTCGTGCTACCAAGTCTCCCATTTATACAATCTTACGCGACACATAACCCAATGAGCAGAGTCATCAATCCCAACTCGATAAACCATAATGATCTACGACGAAATACGAGTTCCACCAGATATAAGAAAAAGACGAAATCAAGAAAACACAAGTCTAATAAAATATAGAAGGTTTTCAAATCTATTATATCGTCCATGTAATTCCATGAGACTCCCCAAGGTGGTGAGTGGCTAGTAATGTAACGGTAAAAATTGTACTGGGAGTCCAATCATTGTAAAGGGACAGACCAGGGTACTTAGCTCCAGTACAGTTAGGATCTTCTGAATGAATTTTTGCCCAAACATTTTGAAGATAGGTCTGCAAATTAATTAATATATTAATATTAATTAAATAAATAATATCAACTTCATGTAGTCGCAATAGATCAATGGTATTCGTCCTTATTTTAGAGTAAAAACTTAAAAAAAAAATTCCAGTATATATATGCGGTTGCCGTCGATGCCAGGTGCCAGCGGCACATCATTCTGTATCCGATTTGTAAGCACCCACAAATAACGATATCATAATCATAATTAGAATTAAGAATTTCTAACAACTAATAGAATGTCGGAATGATACATTTTATTTAAAGAAATTAAATTACCAAATTACTCAACCAAGCGGTCGGCACCTCAAGTTGTTTGAACCACTCATGGCCGACATGCATACTACACGAAATACTAACGTCCCGCCTGTGTGATCATATACAAATATTTCAGAAATATGTGATAAGAAAGTTTTAACTGTAACTATATACCATAACTATAAAATAAACATAAAAAAATATACAGGAAGTCATACATAGCCTTCCTGTCTGTCATAAAATCACTGTGAGATGCCATTAAGTCTTTCTGTTTTTTTAATAGTGCTAGATCAACATAGGGTGACTTAGCAATAGGGCCAGGATGACGAATACGTGGCGGCTTAACTGGACTCGGCAGGTTTTCGAGAACATTTTTAGGTGTCGGTAACATAACAGTTATATCAGGAGATGAGTCCCCACCTGTATCGGAATCTACATGCACAACGCTCTGTGTGGGAGTACGAACCTGTTATACCATCAATGTAATTATTTAATAAATAAATATATAGTATAATAGTCCAGCTGAATTAACAAACAAAATTGAACTTCAAATGAATATTTGAGCTCACTCACATTCTCAGAGAATCTTGGTATATCCTCGGCACATGATCAAGATGTGCCCACCTCAGTCGTCTCCACATCAAGTTCACCGGACGATGGCCTAATGGTCGGTGTAGGAGTACGAACCTGCGATTTTATTAGTGTCATCAAGAATAATATAATTATCCAACAAAAATTAGAAAAATTCAAAGCCACATATATTTAAATTCACTCACACCCTCGGTGCATCTTAGTACATCGTCGGCAAGTGATTGTAATGTAGTCGCCTCAGTCTCCTTAGGAATTTCAATTGCGCTCATCTCCACATCAAGCTTATCTGATAGAGGCGCCTCGAACAACTTTCTAGGCTCAACTTCATCGGACGATGGGACAATGGTCGGTAGAGGAGTAAGAATATGCGATATTAGAAAGTGTTAATCATTAATAAAATAATCTAATAAACATAGGAAAAACAAAACAAAATAATATCTAATATCAAAAGTAATTCCCTCACATCTTTGGAAGGTCTCGTTACATTCTCTGCGCGTGGTCGTGATGTAGCCTCCCCAATCATCTCCATAGCCCGTGCAGTAGCCAACTCGAACTTCCACGTAGCTTCATCAATCATCGCTACTGTTGTTATCGCTGCTGACTCAATTCGGCTGAAAGCGGTTGCGGTTGCTATAGATGATGCCGATTCGATTCTACTGATAGCCTCAATCGCAGCCACAGATGCCGTAGACTCGAATCGGCTGATAGCCTCGGCGGTTGCTACAAATGTCATCGACTCGATTCTACTCATAGTCTTTGTCGCCACTATGGAAGTCGTAGACTCGAATCGGCTAATTGTCTCGATCACCACGGTCTTCATAGATGAGGATAGGAAAGGATGAAATAAAATCAAAATAATATATAATCTCAGGATGAAAATATAAATAAAGAGGAAAGATGAGATCTATAAAATCTAACTACCTATAGAGGTGGGCTCGTCTTCGATGAAGAGGGGGTGCTCGTCCGCATTGCTGGTGAAGGGGTGTTCATCGAAGGATGAGGGTGCTCATTGACGGAGTTGCACGAGGATTATCGATCGATGGAGAAGGAGGATTCCAATCAGGCTCGACAATAAGATCGTGACGCTTCAATACGCATTGGTCCAATCTAATCGCTGCTTTTATCTTCGGTTCTTTAGCCTTTTCCTCAATACCACCATGGAAATACTGGACTCCATCCAATATGTCCATATCGATATCAACCATGTATGGTTGTCTCCCCTCCTCCTCATATGACTCAATTTGCATGCACCGTTAGATGACGATATCAATCCATTGATTATTTTAAATTTTAAATTTTAATGGAATATCGGAAATAACTTGCATCAGCTCCGTTTAACACGTCCAAATTGACGTGGGTAGTCTTTAAACAACGCCACCGCATGCCTCTGGGCATTGTCATCGCAGTCCCTGGTGGCTTCCCAAATCGTCTCCCTAAGGCGGGAATGATCTCATACGCCCACCACCGACATTTTAAATAATGAACGACAAATAAGAATACAAAACAACAATGAGTGTATTTAACAAAACTATGAAAATAACAAAAACGATTTATAGGAAAATCTCACACTTATTACCTGAAGTGGCATCGAGAATCCATAGATTTTATACTCTCCAGAGACATGCATCTCCATGGATTCTAAATAGTGGCACAAGCGCTGAAAGGCTAACTTGCCCCACGGAAACGTGCCCCACAATTCTGAATCCTCAACTAACACCCATATTGAAAAATCTATGGGTGCCCTGTAGTCAACCCCATAAAGCAACAACATCAATACTAATATTTTCGCCACTTTCACTGCGTCGTCAGGTGTGGCAGAAAAACATCCCTCTTCAAATTTATTTATTTTTTGCAATTCTCTTGCACGGACAATCTCACCATCAAACATTTGTTTGTATAAACTGTCAGGGAAAGTTTGTAAATCTATAGCCTATGGGTCGAAAGGGGATGTCCTGAACCGAAGCCCTGAAACCAACAAAATTCTGTTTTTGAAAAACGGATATTTGTATGGTTTACACGGAACCATATCTCGTATTTGTTCCTCTCTTTTGGATTTTTCATCAACACCTCTCTGCGCAACAAACCGATCAGTACTTTTCCACAGATACTACTGTCCGTCGGAAACCTCAGAAAATTTCCGAAACAGGACTCTGTGAATGCCTCTAACCGATCAATTTACTGCAATCGATCGACTATCATCGTCATCATTAACATCTGCCCAAACATTTAATTTTTTCTAATTAAAATCGTTCCTCCTTCCATTTCCACTCCATATTATCCTGGAAAAGAAATATAAAATATAATAATATTCAAAGTTGAAAAAACGATAGAGACTCATACAATAAACATACACCTACAAATTAATAACTACTCGATCCAAACAAAATTGTTCGACCCAAACATTTTGCACTACTCGACCCTAAATTAACCTCTCGCCTCAAACCAAATAATTGCACTGATCGACCCAAACAACCCTTCTCGCCAGAAACATTATTAACTACTCAACCCAAATAATTATCGCCTCTAGCCCCAAATTTTTTTTCATGAAATGCAAGATTTTGTATCTGTCGACCCAAATAAAACAGATCGCCTCAAATATCATGCGACGCCCCAAATAATTAAACGACTCGCCCCTAAAATAAAATAAGAAATGAAATGCAAGAATTGTGTATCTATCGACCCTAACAAAACAGATCGCCCAAAATATCATGCCACTCGACCCAAATAATTAAACTACTCGCCCCAAGCATACAGAAACAGACTCGGGTCGACCCAAATAAACCTGATCACCTCAAATATGGAACTACTCGCCCCAAAAAAACTATCACTTCTCGCCTCAAACATATATCGGTTGGCCTAAATACAACTACTCACCCCAAATTATTGAACAGATCAACCTAAATTATTGAACAACTCGACCTTAATTTTCCGTTAAGAATTTGACCTATTTCAACCAGCAAAAATTCAAAAAAAAAAATTGTAACAAAACTCAGTTGACTAATTTTCGAAATGGTGTGTTCCTTGTGGCGGAGCACGTTGTTCGTTTTTTGGCCTTTTAGTGTTGTCAGCCTCCCCAATCATCTTCCTCTTCCTTTTCGCAGCGCCAATTTTCTCAAACTCGTACATTTTATTTGTATTTTATTTTGATATCGCCAGATTTGTTTTGATATAGAAGAAATGAAAAGATATGATTAATATGTTACTTATATTCGAGACGATTGTTTGAGTCAATCAAAAATACCTTAAACTTTTCAAATTTCAAATTGGGTATAAAACATCTTTTCATTATTAATGGGTAGAAAAGAGTTTTTCTTTACATAAATTAGTAATTTGGATGATTTCCTCGTAGCAGTATTCCTATGCATGCCGGAAACTCTGCGAGCAAGAAATGGAGGATTACATATTAAAAAAAAAAAGCTCTCGGTATCACCAACCAAATTTTAAAACAAACAAGAGCACCAATAAATACAAAATTCATTACGAATTCAGTAACAGTGTACACAAGCATACTAACAATCGTCTTTCATGTTACATAAGGATTAATCATGTTTTCTTTCGACTGAGTAAGCAAAAAATAAACAAGAAATACTATGAAAGAGAAGGGAATAATACCCAGACACCTTTAAACAAAACTGAAACAAACCTAGCGAACAAGTGTGACTATAAAACCAGCAACAATAACTATGCAGATAACGACCCTTATGGATTGTGATCCCAATTGGATAAAAATATACTGTACATATGATCAGCTGCATATAGCAGCATATCCCCCGCAACATGAACTGGGGCCCACAGATCACGGCTACAGGTTCAACGTGAAAATAAATGACTGGGGGCTGTCATATGCTTACTCCAACACCGCAACCTCCTGATCGACTCTCCAATAGTTGGCATCATTAAATTCCTTCATCCCAGCACAGCCGTCATCCGAATCCTCTTTTTCCGGTTTTTTGGGAACTGTATTCCGTTTCAGTGGGCCAGCTTCACCAACTATCCCTTCCTTGAGAGCCTGCTCCATAGCTTTCTCTGTACCCTCTAATTCCACACCGACAAACTCAACATCCTCTTCAAACAAAGAGGGCACAGCAACACTCTTCAAACTCAAGTCAGATTTAGTCGAACCATCACAGGAATCTATAGACGCGATCCCATTCGGCACAAAGTCATCACTTGAAGCGGGATGATAAATGGGGCCTGCACTGGACGCTACTGAATGCACAGCGTCGTCAGTTATGTTGCTTTGTTGGTCAACGAACGAGTTGACGCTAGACCCACCAACTTGAAAACCCGACCCGTTTTCACTCCAGGATACCCATTCAGGTATCGGTCTGTCTCCAAATGGATCGTCATTGTTTTTTGGTGTCTCGAAACGAAAGAAACCCAAGTCATTAGAGGTACCACTAGTCTCGCTCAATGGAATAGAGTCCCCATCACTCCTAGAATAATTTCCAGTTGGCTCGAAACTGGATGGCCCATTAGGGGGAGTTCTACTGTCGGTCATCTCAACGTCTTCTCCAACCATAACCTCGTCATCACTGCTGCTGTTACCACCATTTGATATTTCGTTCAACTTAATATCTTCCATCATGTCGGAGGAAGAGATATGCATCGGTGCATCACCACCGTTTCTGTCTTCTTGGAATGCAAACCAGTTGGAATTTGTGAACAAACTGCTGCAAAGGAGAATAAACAATTTTCATACAATAACAAAAATATGCCTCCAACCACAAAACTTAGATTTGTCAGTCCTTTTATAGAGGGACTCCATTGGTGCAGCTAAAATCATCATGAAAAAAAGGAAGCAAGACTTGCCTCCCTTGGTCATCACCCAACCGTAGGGACGAAATTACAACTTCAGCAGATTCATCGTCGAAGTAGACATCCTGAAATTTCAGAAATTCCAAATGTGAACACAGGAGTTATTTAAGCGAATGAACATTTCTCTACCCGCCTATATATCCAGTCACACAAACTTAGAAGAACAAAGAAAACTGGACATTCCGGTCACCTCATCATCACGTTCAAATGATGCATGACCCTGCAAAGAATGCAAATCATGAGTAATCTCAAAGAAATATATTCAATTTTAGAGAAAGTTCGAAGAAACAGAACAATTTTTTCCGATTTTAAACAATTACCTCAGCGTCATCATTTTCATATATGGTGTATCTAAATGCTTGGCTTAAATTATTTGCCAGAGCTGCAACATCATAATCTCTATCATGAACATCTTCCTCATCACTATCCCTGGTCCGGTCATGCAATGCAGTTGGCCTCCTGCACAAAAGGGAAAGAAAAAAATTTCAGGGTATGATAACAAGGCTCCACAAAATTGTATTACACAAACAAAAAATCAAACAATTTAGTTTTTACATAAGCAATACTGCAACAGTCAGTATCCAAAGAGACAAGACAGACTTCTCTGATCATATAAAACCTAGTAAATTTGTCCGACTCCAGATTTCTCAAGCATCTCTAAAGCTTAAGATTACAGGAAATGATCTTCCATTTGTGTAAGCTTGACCACTTAGGACAATGTAGTTACCCCATGATAACAGCTTGCAACAGTTTCACTATGTAAAAGCAATGTTAAAAAAAAAGAGAGATGAGAAGCTTACCCACAAGCCCATCGATTAACATTCTCAACCATATTACGCTCCTGTAAGACAGTAGACTGCCACTCGCGCCACACATTATTTTCCTGAAGTAAAGAACAAAGATTGCATGAACCAAGGTAACCAAGACATATGAGAATTACTTGAAAATACATTTGCAAACACCTACGAGTTCTGTTCTGCTCTGCAATGGCTACGTTTTCAAGCTTAAGGCTTTACGACAAAAATGTCACTAGTTTACAATAAAGTTTCGATGTGTCGCTCACCTGAAGATGTGTTTGAATGCGAGTATCACAGCTTTCCAACTGAATAAGTCTATTAGATATCCGTGTTAAGTGTCCAAAGTATCCTGCTCGGGGAGCTTGTCTTCCAGAAGCAGTTAAAGTTGGCTGCATTTGTTTGAAAATCCACCACAAGATAAAACACTTGTCTTCAATAAAGAAAAGGTAAACAAAGACAAAGGCAGGAGAGGAAAGGTTAAACTTAAGAACAGATCTACTTATCACACTAATCAAACCTTAAAAGACGAGGCAAAGACAGCCAAAATATTGATAATTATTGAACATTCACCTGATTAAGTATACCAGATAGCGTAGGAAATTTATCTGTTTGAAGAATTTTTTCAATCAATTTACATTCTAAGAGAAGATGGTCAACAATGGCATCACTGTTGCTTTTCAAACATGAATATATAATGCTCTCCACATGATGATGCAAAGCATTATTGAATGGATACCTGCATCAGAACAATGAGATCATTAGACACAGTATTAGCAAGTCATCCTCCTGACAAAGAGTTCAATTAATTTTAAGATTAATAATAAACTAATATTTCATTGGAAATGTATAAACAATTAGCATTAAATTCAAATTCTTACTCAAATAGGAGATCAAGAACTCTCTGAATTGTCCCAGAGCTCACCAATTCCTTCTCTGCAGTTTCACTGCCAGTTTTCAGCAGCACCGCGAGGAATTCCACGATCTACAAAAATCGAATCACAATTTCGAAATAAAATATTAGACGACCACAGTGAAAGAAGGGAGAAGGGGGGGGGCAGCTTTATACGTCAATGAAAACTATGGGTGCACAACTACCATCTAGATAAGTGATTTCTTTTCCCCAACATTATTGGAAAGTGGACAATGTACGGGAGGTAAATTATAATGTAAAACTGAAAAATCCAAAAGTAGCAATTTCCCTTCATTTTTCTCAAATTATTACTTGAGGCGACACATTCAACTAACTCTTTCCCAAGATCTATCTTCAGAAATGTGAGTTGCACAAGAAATATAAATAGTAATAGTGAATCTTCATGATAGGCATGTTAACTAGCCTTCAAGCGATGTTTTCCAAGAGGAGGCCTCAGTTCACCATATGTTGTGGGTAATATCTTCTCATCAGTCGAAACATTCAAAAGCATCAGCAACTCACCTACACACGCAATTACATGATCATTGCATCATGAAACATTGAAATAATCACAGGTGAAATTTTCAATCAAAACATATGGAAGAAGAAAAAAGATGCAGAAACCCACATATATTGTATACTCGTTTTTGCTCTAACCACATGCATCATTCTGTGACTACTTATTTATAATCCAACTCTTTCCTTTTGAATATTGTTTCACCAAGTGCTTTAAGTATAAGATATAAGAAAAATGAGTTATGGAAATGTAGACCATTTATTTACTGAACGATACTATCTTATGATATTACAAAGATGGTGCTAATGGCATTGTACGTGTAGCAAGGAGTGGAAAAAAAAAGATAATACATAATAAGTAGAATTTGGCTGTCCAAATATGCATTGAACGTTACAAAATCTACAAGCTAATTTTAGAACCCAACAGTCCAAGGGCAACAAGGGCACTCATGAATTACCCAACAGTCCAAGGGGCAGCAAATGGGTGAATCAGATCAAATTTCCATCGAATAATTTGAAATGAAAATAAATAAATCAAACAATGAAAGCATATTTTACAACTTTTCCCTTCCAAAACATTTGGACTTGCATTTATCAAGAAAAATAAAATGCCAGACAAGACGGAGGGACAGCGCCTTGGAGGCTCAACCTTAGCAAAATGTGTTCATTTCATTCGAGTTGTAGGAACAATTGTCATCTTATGGGTGTTATTGAAAAGATCACCAAGAGCACAAATTAATTTTTAAGGGTATTTAATTTTTGCAGCATTATCTTTAGATTGATTTAGGATAAACAAAACCCACGGGCCCAGCCAAACTAGATACAGACCAAAAATTGAGACATAACATTGGTTCCACAATTCAGTTAAATCATGGTTCCTAATCCATTTTGTCGATGCTAAACAATACAATATGCTGAGATTACAAAAACAACGTTGAATTAATACTTGCTCTTAAAATTCTGAAGAAACATATGCTAATTATTAAAATAAAAATAACAAAAGGTAAAACAAAAAAAAAAGATTGATAATATGACACCATCATTCATACGATCCATGACCATGAGAATAGCATCAACAAAATAACAGGCATAGAAACCCTAATAAGTCACTATTCTCTTTATGTCTGTAAATACCATTAAAAATAGTACTGTGAATGATGGAGGCAGGCAATTAAGACTTAATTCAACATGACACGAGAGAATAAGCACGAGGTACAATTTCCACAATCCTCAGCTACGAACTCACCTAGTTTGGGGAGCATTGCGCCAACAGTGTCTGGATTAACATTTATTGGTGATCCATAAACATGTTGACCCTTGAAAGAGTACATAACTGGTGAAGGGGTTGATCTCTTAGGATCCAACAATGAAATACAGACAGAGAGTGAATGGACAAGGGCAGATTTCGAAAGCGAGTCTTCAAGAGCATGACCAAATATCCTTGCCACAAAGCTGCAATTAAAGAAGGTGATGAAATGAACACACACAACACAAGGCCAAAAAGTGATACTCGAGCTCAAGGAAAACATCAATAAAGCTCTACGAACCTTGGACTGTATAGTTTAGTAGCCAGAGGTGATGGAGCATTCCTGGTTATAGAACATAATGTTTCTGCTGCATTAGCATGTACTTCAGGATGACTCTGCAGGACACATATGAAGCCATTACTAGATATTACTTTTACCATTAAGTCATGCCTCAAAGAGTGTACATAGCAAACGATGGAAAGAAATATGGTTAAAAACTGACAAATTTGAGATGAGTAAAGCCAAGGCACCCACCTAACCCCGGTTTTTATATATCAAAAAAAAGTTAAGTAAGATATAGCAGAAGGAATAGCATGAGTAAACCCATACAATAGAAAAACGAATCACAAACACCAAACGAAAACAATAAATTAAGGTTTATGAGTGTTTTTTCACAATTGATCATGTGTAAATAAAATCTAAATATGAATAAGAATGTGCATAATTGGCCTTGTTTACTTGGTTCAATAAAATTACTAATGCAGTCACACCTTGTAACGTAAAATACAATTTAATGAACTAAATGAGCAAATTAATATTTGTAGTCCTCCACTTTGCACAAGAGCAGTATAAAAAAGAGAATTGCCACACTGGTGGAGATTGCCTACTCAAAACTAAACTAAAGCGTAAGAGTAGCATATGCAGGTTATTCCTATATGTACATTGTTCCATTTTGCAATCAATTACAATGAGAATAGAATTGGTATGAATCCCACTGCAACAGAAAATTTTTATAATAGTGACATACATCTCTAGTTTTGAACTTACTGAACTATTCAGTTTATCCACAACAGTCTCTAACAAGTTGCTATCAGCCAACCACTGCATAACATCCAAGTTGTTTGGGTACAGATGATCATCTGCACCTACAAGTCGCACCAAGACCTGCTAGTAAAGAGCTAATGAGAAGAGAGAATAACCAACAAGAAGCAAAAGTAAAAAAGCAGCCTCAACTTCAGAGGGAAGGATTCATAGAACCAAAGGGATCGAGCCAAAGATAGAATATAATGTAACACAAACCTCCATTATAGATGTGATACCAATCAAATCAACCAGCTGCTTAAGAACATCTTGGTGGGTCTGCAAGCAATTTTAGTAGGAAAATAATATACTGAGTGGAAGGAATATTCCTTATTGAAATGATGCTAAGAAAACAGGCTTCACAAGAAATAGCAACTTTTTTCAGCTATACATGAGATTATATACTTCATTGACACAAAAGCCAATTGCATAGGTAGAAAGAAGCAATGAAATAAACATGACCTGTTCTTTTCCATCGCCAATCGCCAGACTGATTACAAACAAATGAGGGTTCTTTTTAGTTTTTTCTTTTGGTTATTAAGGGCTTTAGATTTGGAAGCAAAAAGTAATTACAACCCTCACTTGTTCTCAATTAGATTTTACTATAGCACCCTTGCACTACTCAAGAGCCCATTTGAAGTATTGAGCCTTCTCTGCCTTCTAGACCTAGGACTTTCCTTCAGGCCCCTCTATATCTGACAAAGGGCATGTGTGCCTTTGTGACCCTTATCAATAGATAATGTCATGGTACACAAGCAAACGCATGTCATGCAAAATACCATCACAATTAATTTACTGAATCAATATAGATAAATGGGGGGGGGGGGGCTATAGCAAGATTATGTATAAATTATCTAATAGTTCGATATATCTACCCCACCAGTTGAACAGAACAGCAAATCCAATAAATTTTTATAAAAACTACTTAACTAAGTTTTAGAGTTTCAGATTTTTATATAAAAAAAGATGAAAAAAGTAACGAAAAAGAAACAGTAACATCTGGTTAAATAAACAAGCCTTGTTCAACCGCAAAACGGTTTATAGGGCCGCCCGAACCGCACAGACCACTCATTCGCGGTTGAAACAGTTGGTTGGTCTGATACGGTACAGTATTTAAAACATTTCTTATCAAATGCAAACAAGACACAATCTAAGTTTCCAGTAGGTAATAGAAGTGAGAACTTCAAATCTCAAGGTTCCTTGGCTCCACAAGTTTAAAAGACACATCATCACAGCAAGACAATTCGTACAGCACTACAGCCATCTCTACTTAGAACATATTTTATCACTTGTAAACTTGAGAACATACAATAAAAGACTGCAAAGCAATAAAAGCTGTAGAGAGGACACTCGTTCCTGCAAGAGATCCTTCTACACCGGCTAGCCCAACTCTACTAGTTATTATCATTTTTAATTCTAAGAAAGAGCTGTATGATACAGATAAACTACATGCACAACTAGAATGAAATGCTAATCCGCTTCACTTGTGCAAAGCCAGAGACAAGAGCACAAACGCAACCAAGTTTGAATGATTCGAGAATAACTTCAAACAAAGACCATATGGCTCAACTCTCATCAGATTACATTGTTGCAGTAAAAGATGGATCATGTGTTTCCATGTCTAATATCTAGTTTCCAGTGATGGAAGATGAGCTTTGAGAAGAAAATGGTGTTCATGTGAAAAATGGAAACATGGTGCGTTGACTGAATTTTATTGGTATAGGTTCAGATGGGTGTCAAAAAAGACGAAAAGAACCTGCAAACTAGAAGCATGTTATCAACTTGTATTCTTTTACTAATAAATATTAAATCATATCAAATGATAGTAAACTATACCAAACATCAATACCAATCATCAATCAACAAAAGCACAACTCAAAGAGTCAATAACGTCAAGAAAACACCATGCAATTGGCAATGGCCTATCACCTCTTGAAAGGCGAGACCTAGGTGACAACAAGGCGATGAACCATGGCCTCTGGCCTAGGCATGGCCTAGACAATGCTTTAATATCTATGGATGTCAATTTTTACAGTTGCAGTATAAGCGTGAATGCAAACATCAGCGTTATCGTAATTTTACTTGAATCACCTTGACATAATCCATCAGCGGAATTGCCTTCCTTATTATTAGACACACCACAACCTGCACAGCCAGAAATTAACTTAAACAAGTTGCTTGTACCATGAAACAAGTTAACCAGCAATCAGTAGGATATATTGCACAATCTAATAGACAAATCAATCCACACCTTACTAAAATATCCCGCCAACAAAGCACTATGAGGGCGGCTTGGTTCAAGAAAAGAGAAGAGCAAATTCATAAGCTGCAATATGACAGAAATTTGATTGAACCATCAGTTCAGAGTAAACACCAAATTTGTCAGTTAATTATATTTCTTCCAACATTTAATAGGCTGATCTGACCTCCTCTTCCTCCACCAAAGTCTTTAAGATGACATCAATTTCGCATGTAAAAATTTCACAGGCAACAAAAGGAAACCTGCATCATTAAACAAAACTTGAGCCAAAAACGAAATCTTCCCGAATGATCAAATGCAAATTTATTTAGGCTAGTATTTATACTTTTCTAAAAGGAATTATATGCAAGGAGCTTCTTGTTAAAAGATGAATAAACTAAAATAAAACCCTGAAAAAATGAAAATGGCCTAGTGGAACAAACTACTTTTCTAAAACTATATTCACCTACTTGAAGGTTCTTTTGCTATCAGCATCCTCTTCAGGCTCCTCAACAATATATTGCAATAGCTGCTCAACCTGAGCTCTATCTCTCAAACTGCAACAAAGGAACATTAGTTAAAAAGCATAATCAACAGTTTCATGATTCCAAGGAAAGATAAACCTGTGTATTAGTTAATAATGGTGCACTGGTGGTCAAAAGAAACATTCAGTTGGGATTGGGGGGACTTTTTTGTTTCTGTTTTTTTTTTTTTTTTTTTGGAAGAGGAGGGGGGGCATACAAATTTATAAGACGGCTGTTTAATGCTTTGCACTCTTGGATTATCTCTTCCTCATCCAAAAGCTCCTCCAATGTAAAATTTTCCTTGTCTAGCACAGACTCAACCTGAAGCCACATTATTATAGAGGTCATATAATTACTGAAAAAGAAAGAAAGACAAATAGAGCAAGTTAATAAATAATAACCAAAAGTTAAGAGGAGAAAGAGCTTGTAGAGAGGGTAAGATGAGAAGTTGTTTCAGAGACTAGATAGACTTAATAGTCATATAGAGTTATCTTGTGGCTACCTTTCTAGAAAGTCACACTCAAGAGTCTTGAGTTTGAAAAGTCGAACTTAAACATAATGCATCTCAATTAACTTATCTAAAGCATAATTATAAAGATAGTCGGGTGATCAGACTGGAATGCTATTTGGTGATCTGTCAACTAGGACCAGCCCGCAGTCAGAAACCGCAAAGGAGAAAATTCTGTAATTAATCATAATATTTATATTTATTATTGTTACTCTATCTCTCTCTCTCTCTCTCTCTCTCATAAATAGGAAAATAGACTTCCCAGCACAGATCTTCGGTGTGGGACAATAGTTTCTGCTCTAGCTGAGACAGTATTTCTTTATACATAGTTACACAGTACCTATTTACAACACTTGTGTAACTCAAAAACTACCTAAGCGTGAGTCCAACTGAAAATGAAACATAGTGCAATGCACAGTAACACAATGCAAAAGACAAAGAGATCCAGAGAATAAGGGTGCGATTGAAACAATTTAACTTCATTTCATTTCATTTGGTTAGAATATAGTGAAAAAAAAAATTAGGGAGACGAAAAAATATTTTGGAGATAGTTATTGGTTATGAGATGAAACTGTAATGATTATGTTTTTTAGTTGAGAATAAGATTGGATATGATTTTTTAAACAAAATTTGACTTCCACTATTATTAAAATTAGTATTTTGATACGTGAAAGAAAATTCTTTATTTAATATTAAAAACAAACATACTACTACTTTGTATTCACATGGTGGGCAGCAAATGATTAATATTAAAAATCATCAAAGAATAGAGACAGCCCATCTCAAAAGCATACAGACCAGTTCATTTCCAATTTCTAGATCTGCGGAAGAACACGTTGTCGTCTTCTTACTGTTCACAACTACCAGAAACGAAGGGGCCTGGATCTTGGCCGCAGAAGGTCAGCGGATTTTGCAAGATAAACATATTACTGGAGCTTTCGCCATTAATTGTCGTCGTCACTTCAACTTTAACTGCTTCGTGATGGAGACAATTTCTAATTTTCTCATCCATATCCATTATTGCTAGGAAACGGTTGGATTTATAGAGGAAATTTGAAGACAAATCTAATCATTTACATTGGGGAAATTTGAAGTTGAAACATTATGATTTTAATTTTTTATTAATTTATTTAATTTTTTAACCTCGCTTGCATCTTCTTTTAACCATCTGCTTCCATAACCCTTGAAAGTCAGCGAACACAACATCCAGGAATTTGCTAGTGATGGGCAACAACTTCACCAGAGCCGGAGATCCCAACACGGAGAGATTTGCGTCCTTGATTGAATCTTTGCGTTTCTTGTTAAATATTTGGCCAATAGTTTTAAGAGATATGGTAATTAAGTCATGTAGCATTTTTAGTAACGGTCCTGAAATTGAGAAAAGGAAATTATCCAAACACAAATTCCTCATCAGATGGTTGGAAGTAGTTGGGTGAAATAATTTTCAGAGGGGTGAAAGAAAGAGAGAAATAGCTCTTAGAGTTTTGGGTAATATTTTTGGTCATTTACTCCCCATAAAACTTGTTCACTCGGTTTTCCTTCCCAAGATAACCAGAAAAATAAAATCTCCCTTGTTCCTAATTGCACCCTAAATCATTTCCTTCTCTTCTTATCCCCTCAGCTAGGGGACAGTTGGAAGAAATACAGTAGGTAGTTTCACTTCATTCCATCAAACTCCAATTAATCACTGGCAAAGTCAACTAATACACAAAATGGGAATAGGAAGTAGCTGCAAAACGCAACAAGCAAAAACCTGAAACCCCAAACTTCCTCAATTCAAAATACCAACAATTAAGATAAGATTCCACAGAAAATCGGTAACTGGAATTTAAAAATCCATTGCCGTTTCCAGTACAAAGGGAAATTAAGCTCCCAAACTACTCTTTAACCACGTGATTCAATCACACAAACACACACACAGAAAAAAATAAAAGAAGAAGAAGAAAAATCGTCCTATTGACTTACAGGGGAAGAGCTGGACAGAGCTGTGAGCTTCCAAAACATACTGCCACAAGCAGATAGAGACACAGCGCTAGTATGTATGAGCTTCCGAAACCACTCTTCAGACGGAGACGCGAGCAACCGGAGAGGTAGATGAAGTTGTATAGATCTGTAAACCCTAAATTTTGAGTCAATGTAAGGAGGCACGCTAGAGAGGGAAAGATAGCTGAAGACTTCAAACGGTGGCTTTCGGAGAATCTGAGGGCACAAAACCCTAAGTTGGGAAGATCCAAAGAGGAAGAAAGAGAGGTTTTTTCTTTATTTTTTGCTTTTCCTTTTATCTTTCAAGGGGAATCCTACAATCAGACTGCCTTGTACGACCTGATCGTAGGTACTGTTAGATTTGTGTTGAGCGTCGTTTCTAATTCATTTCGTTGCCTGAATTTTTTTTTTCCTTTGATGTTAAGGTAGACCGACGCTCATCTAACATGTAGCATCCCGTGTTGAAGGCCTGTTCAACAGAAACTGTCGAAACCGGAACGGCAAGGACCTCCTTGGCAATTCTAGAGAGAGTGGGAAAAATACTAGCCATTTTCGACCAAAACTGCACAAGATCGTTAGTAACACCATCGGGCTTTTTTGGAACCGAAGTCGGTTCAAAAACTCCTAAATAACTATCTAATTCCATTGACCGACTAGCACTAGCCCTTTGCCGTTTTCGACCTCGACCCTCGACGAGAAGAGGTTGGAGTGTTGGTATTGACATTATGGGAAGAGCTTGCCATATTGATATTATAATAGATAATTAAGTAAAACACGATTACGAAGGAAGAATAAGAATATTAATGATAATATAAGAGACTTGAAATTAGAAACTTCACTTCTTTAAGCTTGAAAATATAAGAGAATAAGAAGAATAGTAGAGATGAAATGGTGTGAGGCTTGATGTTGGAGATTGAGGTATTTATAGGTGTCAAAAACTGGAAAAAAAAAAAAAAAGAGCCGTTGTAAACCGGCGGTTAAACCGGTTAACCGCGGTTTAACCGCCAACGGCTATTTTTTTTTAAATTCGAGCCGTTGATCTTCAACGGCTAGTTGATCTCAGCCGTTGATTATCAACGGCTATTAACCGCGGTTAACCGGCGGTTAAACCGCCGGCGACAATTTTTTTTCTTTTAAATCGGTTAACTGCGGCGGTTAAAGTTAACGGTTTGGTTCTAACAACACGTGTAAGTTATTTGTCCACCACAATACCCTACAAATCTCATTGTTGTGGGACCATCATCTCCTGCAATAGAATTTAGTGACATCTGTACTTCTTCAATAGGACTCAACTCAACCTCAGGTTCTTCCCAGGTAGGATTTATGTGTAGGTAGGCCAACTCCTCCTCTTCAGTCATTATCATGTAGTTCACCCTATGTTTACACCTGTGTCCCACCACAAACTTCTCATCACAGTTATAACAGAGTCCTTTTTCTCTTCTTGCATCTATTTCTGCTGCTGTAAGCAGCTTAGGAGGGGGTTTTTCTGGGGTAAGAGGGCCCTGTCTGTATGAAACTAGGGACAGTGGGATTAGTGCTTCTCTAGTTAGGGTAAGGAGTAGGGGATAAAACTCCACTAGGTCCCTTAATTCTTTTTGTAATTGCCTCCAAGGTCAACAACTGCTTCCTCCCCAACTCTATGGTTTGTTTAAAGGTGCTAGGCTCAAACATGTTCACAAAAGCATGTAGGTCTTCATTTAGACAACTAATGAGCTTGCTATAACGTAATCCTCACTATACCCTCCCTGTTTCAACAACAACATACAAGCCCTCAATTCTTCAAACTTCTCCACATAATCAGCATATGAACCACTGTGCTCCATGTGCTCCAGCTTGTTGATTTCCCCAATGATTTTAGTTTCCTTCAATTCATCAAACTTAGCAGAAATCACCTCAAGGAACTGTTGCCAGGTAAGATCAGAACCCCTTGAGTTGTAATTTTGAAACCACTGGCAACTTTTCCTTCAAAGTGCATGGTAAATAATGTGACTTTTTGTGTATCAGGGATATTGGGTATTAATTTAAAATACCCATTACATTTAAGAATTCAAGACCTAGGGTTTAAACCATCAAACTTAGGAAAATCAATTTTAGGCAAAGGGCTGATTACCTGAGAGTTTTGATGTTCTAACATAACTCTGCCTCTAGCTGTTGTTGGTGCTCTGGATTGTGTCCCTTCACTAGCATGTTCTGAATAGGGAGATCCCAAAATGGAATCTTCTTCAATCTTTGTCTTGCCCTTGCTCATGTTGAGCAGGTGTAACTGCATGGTTGCTAGGGTTTTGGTGAGGTGATCAAGTTTTTCATTGAAAACCTGCTCTTAGTTCTTGCATTTCTGTTTTGATTCCTGTAAACTGCTCCTGTGTTTCCTGATCCTTTGCTGCTCTCTTCAAATTTTCTGTCTGAAAACTAATTTCGAATTTCTTTTGCATCTCTTGCATGGTCCTTCAGCATCGTACCTTTTGCCATGGCCAAGTAAAGATGGGATTTAATACCAAATGTTATATTATTGCAATTTTTTGTAATTTTTGATGTAATTTTGAGAATAAAAGATGTAATCGGAGGTAGAAAGGGAAAGAGGAATAGAGAGGAAGAATTGGTAGGTAGGGATAATGTAATTTCTTGCTTGCCTTGTTCACAAATGCATTATCCCTATTTATAACAATAGGGAGGGGGGAGAGGGCCCTTTAACATAAGATAACATAAAGCAACACTTAAATAAAATAACCAAACGACCCAGTTCGCTTCTTTCCTTCTTTCTTATCGGTTTCATCCTCGTTCTTACCCGTTAAAACAAAGGTTTCATTTTTATCCCCCAATCAAAACCAACCTCCGTCTTCTCCCCACCGATCTCGCCCGTTCCGGTACTCTCGGAGCCCGCCATCATAACATAGATGTATTCCAAAAGATCAGTAATAGCAAAATAGAAATCAGTTGAATGACGATCATAATCACAACCACTATTGTAGTTTTATTAGTGCTTTGGTTATTCTCCTCATTGTTGATATTGAGACATAAGAATATTGATGTCCCTACTCTATATGGGTTTGATGTCGAGTTGGAGTCTGGGACTATCAGGATAATAAAATACACAATGTGTTTTAGTTACAAATTTATCGAAAAATATGCAATTTCAAATCAATAAAATCAGCAACTGAGCTTGCAAATACCACATCCGTCGACACCATATATTCTAACAAAACAACCTAACAAAATATTTTATAAATCTTACAACTTATCAAAATTTGCATTATTCCTTAAAAAGATTTCAAATCACTAGTAGAGTTAGCCCTAAACAATCTTAAAATGCAAAACGATAATGTTATTTCTTACGCTCAGAACCAAAGGTTACCACCTATAAATTTTCAATTGCACAAAGATTTTCAAAGGGAGATGAACATTCATGCTTAACCGTCTTACAAACAAGTTGGGCTTAACGTTTCTGAAATCCAACTTCTGAACACCCAACAAACATAGTTCTCCGATCGCCATACTATGACAAACACAAGAACTTTTTGCTCAAACCTTCTCCATATACGCATGCTCTGAAACTGCTCAGAAAACCCGTGTAGAGTTGACATAGACTGAAACTTCAATAATCAACCGCATAAGTAGAGTTGACATCAAATTAAATAATCACGTTAAAAGTGGAGGTGAAAAATATTCGAATCGAAACAATAAAAATTGATCGTTTCAAATTTCATAGGGAAACCTTCAATCACAAACATAATGCACCATTTTTCTTTCAAACAACAAAAACGTGATAATGAACTGCAACCGAAATGAAAGAATAATTTCAAAACACTGGCCAAAACATCGGATTATCCAATTACAAAACCAACTCTAAAATCTAATCATAAACAAGCTTTCAATAAATACTGTGAAAGAAAAAAATTTATACACACCCACCAGAAACATAGCACTCTGTTCGAACAAGCCACGATATATTAAATGGTTTTTTCGATAATCTTTCGGATTCCAATTACGGATGGAGACAAAATTTTGAATTTTAGGGCAAATGAATGCGAAAAATCTGAGGGCTTCCAATTTCGGGCCCAGATGAGCTCATTCAACCTAATTTCGTCATTTGATTCAGAGTTCAAATTAAGATTTTCTTTTCTTCTCGATTAAACTTCAAATATTATGAATAATTTTGGGAGTTAGGATGAAAACATAATTTTTTTTTTTGTGAACTCATCTACATAAGTTTGAAAGGCTTAAAAATATAATATGCTTTATGAATGGTGGTTGACAATTATTTGTATTAGTTGTAGAGGGTTTTGCCTAATTAATTAATTTATTAAGTAGTAATGAAATTATAGGAAAGTAGAAGATTCAATTTTAATTATTCATTACTTATTTTAAATTTAATTTAAAATAATAAAAGAAATCATAATCAAAAAAAATATAAGAATAAGGACATCATAAACTTTCTTATAATTTTAATTTTTAATTGAAAAATCAATTTTAAGGGTAGAATTAGGGGTGTTGATCCGGTTACGGTTAACCGGTTGACCGGTTACGGTTAACCGTTGGACCGGCGGTCACGGTTATAACCGTAACCGTCAACCGGTGGCCGGCGGTTAGGTTTCGGTTAATTAGATAGTTATTTAGGAGTTTTTGAACCGACTTCGG
>BMAC01000045.1:1252703-1268754 GCA_014905375.1 Phtheirospermum japonicum | reverse complement strand
GAGTACGAGAGACATCTGACCCAGGAGCAGGAGCGTGCGTCTTCCCAGGAGGAGAGTAACGAGGTTGACCAGGACCAGGTTTTTCTCGGCGTCGCCGGTGTGAAGAAGGGACGGCTTTACGGCACCGGCGCGTATGGGAAGATAGTGGCTGTTGCGAAGGGTTTACTGAAGGGCGACTCTTCCACCTCCTCCTCATCCCAGGCTGATAGACGACAGATCAGAGAGCTCGAGGCGCAGGTCGAGGCTCAGAGGGCGCAGCTTGAGGCGTTGCAGCAGCAGGCAGCCGAGGAAAGGCGACAGCGTGCGGAGGAGCGCCGGCAGCAGGAGGAATTTCAGGCGCGGACGAACGTCCAGATGGCTGAGATGTACGCTCGTTTCCAGCAGCAGTTCCCCGCTCCCTATCAGCAGCAGCAGCAGTTTCCCCCTCCCCATCCATAGAACACTTTTATTTATGTAATAAAATTTGTTACTGTTTCGATCGAACGCATGTAATTCATAAATTTTTAAATATTTTTTTTATTATAATTGATTTATTTCTTTGACTTTTCTTTAATTGCTTTTTTCAATTTTTTGGGAATTTTAATAATTAAACAAGAATTAAAATTAAAACAAAAAATTAAAAATTAATAAAAAAAATTAAAAAATTAAAAATACCGAGGGAACGTTCCCTCGGAATTTTGAAAAATCCGAGGGAATGGGACTCCCTCGGAAATCCGAGGGAAATATTTTCCCTCGGATTTTTTCAATTTCCGAGGGAATAAAATCCCTCGGATTTCCGAGGGAATGGAAATCCCTCGGAAATCCGAGGGATTTTATTCCCTTGGAAATTAAAAAAATCCGAGGGAAATGTTCCCTCGGATTTCCCTCGGATTTCCGAGGGATTGTCCGGTAATCGTTCCGAGGGAAACAATCCCTCGGAATTCCCTCGGTTTTGTAATTTCGAGGGATTTATTTCCCTCGGAACCGATTTCCGAGGAAGGTTTTTTCGAGGGAATTTTTCCCTCGGAATTTCCCTTGGTTTAACCAAAACCGAGGGATTTTTGCTTAATTTCGAGGGAAAAATCCCTCGGAAATTTTGATTTATTTTGTAGTGATACTTGTTAAGGTGGCTAATGGGCAGAGATTGCTGAGCTCTCAACAAACTGAAGGGTTCACATGGAAGATGCATAATTAAACATTTAGGTACCCCCTGAGGCTCCTACAACATGAAGGTTGTGACCTTATTCTTGGTGGTGACTGGCTTAAGGAGAATACCCCTATTGAACTAGACTATGATGACATGTCAGTTACTGTGAACCTCGATGGAGAAAGGATCAGGTTGAAGGCCCTAACTGACACGAGCCAATGCCAGTTTATCACAGAACACTCCCTGTTCAAATTGCTACACACTGAATTTGAGGAACGAGGGAATATATGTGTTGCATGCCATTAAGCATGACTTCAAGGGGAATAAGGAGTTGCCTGACTTGTTGGAGAGATATGAGGATGTGTGTGGGGAGCCAAAAGGGCTACCTCCTCACAGGGGGGTTAAACATCAAATAATTCTTAAACCTGGGAGTGTACCTAAGAATCAGTATCCCTACAGGGCTTCCCATAACCATAAGGATGAGATAGAGAGAATTGTACAGGAATTACTGGAGTTAGGGATGATACAGAACAGCAAGAGCCCTTTTACCTCACCAGTCCTGCTAGTAAAGAAGAAGGATGCAACATGGAGGATGTGTGTGGACTATATATATATTTAAATGAGCTATAAATCATGATTATCCTATTCCAATTATTGAGGAACTTCTTGATGAACTTTCATGGGCCAAGTACTTTTATAAGATTGACCTAAGATCAGGGTATTTTTAGATTTTAATGAGCCCAGAAAACAGGTACCTCACAGCATTTAGCACACATCATGGCCACTATGAGTTCCTAGTGATGCCCTTTAGACTTTGCAATGCACCAGCTACATTTCAATCTCTGATGAATCAGGTTTTCAAGGGATGTTTGAGGAAACATGCTCTTGTTTTCTTTGATGATATATTGGTCTACAGCTGAGCCGAACTAATTGTCCTTTCAAAATTAAAATAAGTTAAACTGTGTGCGTCTATGTTTTGAAAAAGTTTTAGTTCGCACGCAAGAGAATGGAGTCACTATAGACTGGCAAGTTAACTCGAGTCGAATCTATCGAGGACGGCTAATCGGGGGTAGTTTTTGCGTTCGTTTTACGAACGAGAAAATGATAAAAATCTAATCTAAACACGGGGACAAAAGGGTTATTATTTGATCATTTGTAATAACTACGATGATGATTTAAACTACGAGCAATGAATTCAATAACTTTTAAAAGATTAATAAAATGAGGGTCTAGGGCCTTAGATTCGTCTCCACGATCAATTGGCATTTCATCGAACACTTAATCTAAGAGTTGGGGTTGTTGTTTTGTAAGTTTTAGTGGTGTTTGAAATAAGAGAAGTGGGTTCATGGTTTGGTATTATCGGAATTCGATTCGATTATAAGAATCAAGGAGTTTTAGCTTGTGAAAATAGAGGAAAAGTGAAATAAATGGAAACTAGATGAAACCACAACTAACTATGAAAGGAAATTCAAGTCTTTAGGATGCCTTGTGTCGTGCTTATGCCTAATGGAAATAGCATGCAAGAATGAAAACAAGCAACAAAAAGCAATTTTTCACCAAGTACAACTAAAACAACCTAAAGTACAACCATGCATGCATAATCATAAAATTGAAAATAATGCGAATTAGCAAAAATTGAAAGCACCAATAGAAAGAGCAATAAGAAGTGACATGAAAGATTAAAAATTTACGAGAAACAACAAGAAACGAAGAGTAGATATAGGATTCAACTTAGAACTATGCATGAAAACAAAATCCACAATAAAACATATGAAATACTCAAAATAAAATCGATCAAGGACTCGATCTATGATCTTGGTGTGTCGCTTCACCTAGATTCCATGGACAAATAACAAGATCTAATAAGAAATCTAAGAGCTAAGGCAAAATTCATAAAATTAAGAACAAGCATGAAATTAAAAGAAAGCTTACTTGAATTAAGATAAGGAAATACAAACTTGAATGAAGTTGCAACAAAATAAAATCCAATGGAGGACTTGAATTCTTCTTAGGCTTACAAACCCAAGGCAAAGCTTGAAAATTAAATCTAAAAACCTAAGAGAGAGAAAATAAATCTAAAAACTAGAGAGTGATTTAATCCCAAACACATGCAAGAGTTGGGAGGAGAGTGGATCCTTTCTTTGGGGCAAGAGGTGAGGTTAATATAGTTGTTTGTAGGGGTAAAATCGTTAAAACGCCACAATTCCCAAACGTGCAGTCGATCCACTACGGTTTGATCGATCGACTGGTGGTCAGTCGATCGACTGTTGTGCTTCATCCATGCCCAGCTACTGTCGAGCAGTTGATTTCGAAGCTTTCGGTCAATCCATGGTTCTCAGTCGATCGACTGCCCTGGTTCCAAGTGATTTAGCTACCGTCGAGCAGTCGATTTTGGTATGTTGTAGTCGATTGAGCTTTCGATCGACTGCCCTGCTGATCCTGGCTCGGTTTTCTAGTTTTAGCACGGACATTGGGCCTCAATGCTTTGGCTCGAAACTAGGCGCATGCCGGCACATCCTGGGTGACCCTAACTCATTAAACCACCTACAACATAAGAATTTTAAGCTCAAAAACCCATGAATCAAATAAACTTCATCAACATTATAGAGATAGGTCTTGAAACATTAAAATAGGAAAATAACCTAAAATCTTAACAAAACTTGACTCAAAACTACTAAAAATGACATTAAACCCCAAATAAAAGTACGGGAAAAATGCCACAATCACATGCAAAACAATCACCCCACACTTATTTGTTTGTTCATCCTCGAACAACGAAAAGAATCAAGAATGTACATGCAATGAACATTATGTAACAAGAGAAATCCTTGTCCTTATCCTAATTAATTTGATGAAAGTATCAACATAAACTCGTTATCGCCAAGCATTGCTCGTACTACCCCTTCTCAAATGAAAACCAAATCGATGACTTCCTCACAAATGGAATTTTTGAGGGAGTTCGCTCAACTCACTTAAGTGTTTTTTTTGGGACGTGTATACACTCGAATCGGACAATGCATGCATCTCGTCAAGATTTCATAAATTAGAAACTCAAAATCACCCATTGTACATAACCAAACTAGGATCGAAAGAGGTCTTTATTTCGGGTTATAATGCTGGCTCTTTGGTAAGGTATGAAATATTTGGATATAGTGGCTAACACACGATCAATAACACACACAACCCTCATTTTCTAGAACCCGAAGCTTAAAGTTGCTTCACCCTTCCCAAAGTACCAAGCTTTCATTCGAAACCCTTTTGTACACTTACACACTTTCCCGACTTTTTTTCACAACACTTAGAAGCTTTTCGAATTCTCTTCTTTTTACTAAACATACCTTTTTTTTAAACATTAGGCTTTTCACTTGAACGCACGCTTTATCACTTTTCGTGATTTGTGTTGGAGTTTTATTTTATTTTATTTTTTTTGTGTATAAGGAACTCAAAACCCAAAATCCACAATTAATTTCCCTCAAATTTCTATCCAACTAACAACATACACTCTCATCTCACAATATATGACGATATAAGAGCTAAAATCGTGCTCGGCTAACAAGAAACGGGTCATAGGCTCAAGGGGGCTCATTTGGAATATTTTAAGTAGCTTATATATTTGTATATGGCCGGAATAAGGGTGATATATGTGCCTCGATGTCATTTCTAAATTCAATCATGTACGAGCAATATCAAGCCACCTCAATGCAATTTCCATAAAAATGCAAGTAAGATCGATAATCCACACAAGGCTACTCACTAGTTTGCACCGGGTTTTGGAAAACAAAATCAAAAAAGATTTTAGAGCTTTGCAATCTTTTCACGAGTAAATGTTGATTATATATATATAGGCGGATTTTGGACGAAGCACAAAAATTCAACTCCTTACACAAGAGGGCATAAACATGTAAAAACCTGACAAGTAAACTATTCAAACTTCCAAGCATATAGTGATTGCTCAACAATGTAATAAGGACACAAAAGACACAAAAATGACTCAACCATCTAAAAGCGCAATTAGTAAGCGTTACTTCGCCAAGAATGCGTCACTTTGCAAAGGCTCGAGTTAAGAAAGACAAATCATGCTTTGTAAAACTCGGACCCTAACCACCGACCCACCCCACACTTAAACCATGCAATGCCCTCATTGCATTTTAATGAAAATCAAGTAAAAGGAGGGTGAAATAGAAGCTTCCTTAACCGAGTGAGTTTGGGTCGAGCTCGGTGGGGTCCACTTAGGTATTGAAGCAATCCACTCGAAAACCGAGCATGGCTTGTTTCTCCCAGCTCCATGAACGCTACTAGCTTATCAATTCGGCAAAGGTTGGAGTCGGAAAGCAAAACACTAAAAAGGAAAATCATACAAAGTAAAAAACATAAGAAATTATTCACATGAATTACAACAAAACAAAGGACTAAAAAGAACCAAAATACGACACATTTTTTTTTATTTTCAATTTTTTGAATATTTTTGGATTTTTATATAATAAAAAAGTGAGAAAGAAAGAAATGTAAAAATAAAAGAAATAAATGAAAAGAACATGGTTTGCCTCCCAAGAAGCACTTGTTTTACATCATTAGCTTGACGAAATCCCTTTTTTGTCATGGAGGAAAGAGAACGGGAGGATCCACCGTATCCTTATCCTCCTTGTCGGGAGGATCCGTTCTTTGAAACGTTCTTGGGGCATCGCATAGCCCAAGTAAAGGTTGTCGAGAAGCAAACGTTCCAAAGGTCATCTTGGCTTGATGTTCAGGTGGAATGGTGGTTTTAAAGTGACCCAATAACTCATCTAGGAATCGATAGGAATAATGGTCGGCTAGTGTTCCAATCGAGCAAGTAGAAGTCGCCTTGGGTAGATCTTCGGGTGGAATTGTGGTTTTGAAGTGACCCGACGACTCATCCAAAAAATAAAGGAGTAATGATTGGCTAACTTTTCCAATATTTGGTCGATAAACGGGGGAGGGACATGATCTCTCTTGGTAGCTGCATTTAACTTCTTAAACTCGATCAACATCCTCCATCCCGTTTTAGCCCTCGTGGCCAACTATTCCCATTTCTCGTCCTCGACAATGGATATATCGCTTTCCTTGGTATTATGAGGATGGGTCTCACCTACTCACTACCGGCAATGTCGAGCATTAATCATTCCTCTAATAATTTCACTTTCTAGTCTTCCACTATTTCCTTAAAATTAGGGTTCAAATGCCTTTGGAATTCTCGAGATGGTTTGGCATCATTCTCAAGGATGATTTTATGCATGTAAGTCCAAGGGCTAATTCCCGTAATAACTCTGGGTCTCCAACCAATAGCACCCTTATGAACCTTAAGCGCTTCAGCCGACCTCTCCTCTTCTCCAAAGATGATAATCAACTTGCTCTCCTCTTCCTCCAAATAGACACGCTTGAGGGGATATGGAGGAGGCTTAAGCTCGAACTTGTGCCTCCTTTCGTCCTCATTGGGGACTAACTCAAACAAATCACCGATCCCCTCAAGATACTCTTCAAGCCTATCGATGGGATCGACTCCCAACCCGTCATCAACAATATCCACCTCCCCTGCCAAAATTTTGTCTTTGCCCTCAACGACACATTCATAATCTCTTTCACTCAAGTCGTTGGCACATTGAAACACAATGGACTCGTCGTTATGAATAAGGGGCTCATCATCCGCACAACAAGCCTCAATATATACTTCCCGACCAACCTCCTCCTCATTGCTCCTTTCCTCCGTATAAACTTGTTCGACCAACTTTTTGATCATGTCCATATGTAACCAATCTTCACAAGATCTTTTTGAAGGATAAGGCATAGGGGCTTTAGAGGTTGGTGCCTTGTATGGGTTCGAAGACTTGTGTAGAGCATCATGAAGTTCCTTTGCCCAAGTGGGGCTCACGGGGGTGGAATCAAGAGGAGTAAGAACACTTGGAATAGAAACCACCTCCTTATCGGACAGTGGGACAACCGTATTATCAACCACAACACCACTTCCAACCGACATAGCCTCAAGAGCATCGAACGAGGCTGGCAGAATGGGAGAATATTGCATGTGTTGCATAATAGCCAAGGGATTCGGATCGGTAGATGGGGAAGGAGCAATCATCGGGATAAGTTGAGGAGATGGGCCCACATGAGGAGTAATACCCGCATTTGAATAGTCATAACAAAATTCTTGTTGTATGCGGTTGCTAGGATAAGAAAGAGGATTAAGAGTTGGCGGTGGGGCAAAACATGGTCTAGCACAACTGGGTCCCACTTGATATACATGGCCTCCATATACCTCCTCCGAACGAGATATCGGCATATTGAACGAGAGATTTGAAGGACAAGACGTGGTGCTGTGACCAAATATTCCACACGATGCACATGGAGGATCCGGGCTTGGGCTAGACAACTTAGCGAGTTGATCCTCCAAAGCTGCTAATCTCCTTTTCAACTCAAGCTCCCGAGAGGAAGAGACTTCACTCACGTCATTAGCACTATTAAACATGCTTGAGAAGAATTTCGCTCAGGAGGGAGGAATACGCGAGGTGGAATAAACGTCCCCAAAAATAGTTTATTAACGTCTCCCATAGTGTGGATGGGGGGGGGGGGGGGGGGGGCATTGGAGCTCACACCGCCAAATAACTCATACGTATCGAGATCTCGAGCACTATTGGTGGCATCAATCGGGGAATGATTGAAATTGTAAGTATGAGGACCTCTATAGGGGCCGGGATTCGGATATTGACCACCAACGTTCCCATTCGGACTAACAAAGCCTCCATTAGACATATTCGTGCATTAATTGAGAGCATTATAACCACCATATGGATCAGATGTCGGATTATGCATATTCGAAAAGTGATTGGGAGCACCATATCCTCCATACGGACCATTTGTACCCGTGAAGTCACTAGACCCAACATGGTTTGCACCATGACTTCCCATGTTGGGTTGTCCATAGCCGATTCCACCATTGGCAACATGGTTTGCACCACGCCCTCCCATGTTGCCAAAGCCATTATACATCATCCCATTCCCAACATGGTTTGCACCATGCCCTCCCATGTTAGGAATGTAATCCCCATTGCCATAAGAGTGTGAAATATATGCCATGAGGAAAAGAAAGAAACGTCAAATACAAAAGAAAGCTAGAAACACAAAGAAACTGCAAGCAATTCGAAAATCTTAACCAAGCTAAGTCGCAACGGCGTCATTTTGTTTTGTAGGTTTTAGTGGTGTTTTAAATAAGAAAAGTGGGTTCATGGCGTGGTATTATCGGAATTCGATTCGATTGTAAGAATCAAGGAGTTTTAGCTTGTGAAAATAGAGGAAAAGTGAAATAAATGGAAACTAGAATAAACTACAACTAACTATGAAAGGAAACGCAAGTCTTTAGGATGCCTCGTGTGTATGCCTAATGGAAATAGCATGCAAGAATGAAAACAATCAACAAAAAAACAAATTTTCACCAAGTACAACTAAAACAACCTAAAGTACAACCATGCATGCATGATCATAAAATTGAAAATAATGCAAATTAGCAAAAATTGAAAGCACCAATAAAAAGAGCAATAAAAGTTGACGTGAAAGTTTAAAACTTTACGAGAAACAACAAGAAATGAAGAGTAGATCTAGGACTCAACTTATAACTATGCATGAAAACAAAATCCACAATAAAGCATATCAAATACTCAAAATAAAAACAATCAAGGACTCGATCTATGATCTTGGTGTGTCACTCACCTAGATTCCATGGACAAATCACAATATCTAACAAGAAATCTAAGAGCTAATGCAAAATTCAGAAAATGAAGAACAAGCATGAAATTGAAGAGCAAGCATGAAATTAAAAGAAAGCTTACTTGAATTAAGATAAGGAAATACAAACTTGAATGAAATTGCAACAAAATAGAATCTAAGGGAGCACTTGAATTCTTTTTAGGCTTACAAACCCAAGGAAAAGTTTGAAAATTAAATCTAAACACCTAAGAGAGAGAAAATAAATCTAAAAACTAGAAAGTGAATTAATCCCAAACACATGCAAGAGTTGGGAGGAGAGTGGATCCTTTCTTTGAGGCAAGAGGTAGGGTTTATAAAGTTTTTTGTAGGGGCAAAATCGTCAAAATGCCACAATTCCCGGACGTGCAGTCGATCGACTGTGGTTCGGTTGATCGACTGACTATCGATCGACTAGTGGTCAGTTGATTGACTGCTATGCTTCATCCATGCCCAGCTACCATCGAGCAGTCGATTTCAGAGCTTTCAGTCGATCCATGGTTCTCAATCGATCGACTGGTAGTCGATCGACTGCCCTAGTTCCAAGTGACTTGGCTACTGTTGAGCAGTCGATTCTAGTAAGTTGCAGTCGATCGGTTGTTGATCGACTGACCAGTCGATCGACTGGTCAGTCAATCGACAGGAATGGCAGACCACACTAATGCAGAAACTGCATATCCAGAAGGGTAATTCTTCCTATCCAGAACGCCTTTCTGTGCCTTCTGTAGTGACATAGTTCTAGAAATTATGTATTTTTAGAACACCTTTTTTTACCCTTCTGGATTTGTAGACTTTCTAGAAGGAAAAAAAGGCGTTCTAGAAAATAAATTTTATGCTCTAGAACGGTACCTTCCCATGTTGATCCGCCACTTTCCATAATGTCTTTTCGAAAATACCGTTCTGGTATGTGGCACTTACAGAACGTCTTTTCTAAAAACCGTCCTGGATAGTAACCGTTCTGGAAAGTATAACATTCTAGAACGGTATTTTCGAAAAGACGTTCTGGAAAGTATAACATTCCAGAACGGTATTTAGAAAAGACGTTCTGGAAAATTCCACTTTCTAGAACGGGTTTTAAAATACCCGTTCTGACGGGTATACAAAAGTTACCTTCTAGAAAGTTGAAAAAATTAAAAAATAAATGAAATGAAAGCAGGAATACACCAAAATCACTAATAATAAATATTGTGATTATATTAATTATATCACCCAAAAATACACCAGGTTCAAATCCCACATAGCAAATAAAACCAATGATGAAAAATAAATTAACATGTCGATTAAGAAAATTAGCTTGTTCAGTACACTAATCACATACACATACCAAGCATACAAGTTTGAGAAATGGATAACAAAATACAAGGGTTCCATCGTCGGCGACACTCGGTTCCTTTCGAAAGAGTTTTCTAATGAGACTTTTGAATTACTAGCCAAACTTTCTAATAATAGGCGTCCAATATTCCTGCTCAAACAGAAATATACTCTGGTTAATATTCCCCTCAAGTAATTAGCCAAATCTTCGTAATCCCTGCTTTGAACCCGCTGCTGCAACAGCTTCGTCTTGCTCCAGCTTACTTCAGTATCGTCTTTGCTATTGTTCAGATATTTGTCATCATGATCCGATTCTGCTTCTGTTCGGCTTTTCTTGGTGTCCACTGTTAGAAGAGTTTTCGTGGTGTTGAAATATATCAACGGGTTCATGGATTGATATTATCGGAAATCAATTCTATTGAAGGAATCAAAGTGTTTCAAGCTTTAAAAAGTAAATTGAAAATGCAAATAAATCAATTAACCTAATTAAACTATCCTAGAAACTGAAATAGCAAGTGGGTAGAATGCATCGTCGTATGCCTCGAATTGAAAATTGCAAGAAACTATGAAAATTAAGCAAAAACAAGCATGTTTCACCAAGTACAAGCATGCATGCACAAGGTACAACTAAGCTTGCATGGACATAAAATCCTAAATAATGCAAATTAACATGAATTGAAAGCATGAATGGATAAAGAAATGAAAAGGGACGGGAAAGTTTAAAACTTTATGAAAAATAACTAGCAACAAAGAGTAGATCTAGGATTAAGCATGAAACAAAGCATGAAAATTCAACTGCAAATAAAGCATGTGAAAAACTCAAAATCAAGACGATCCAAGACTCGATCTATGATCTAGATGTGTCACTTATCTAGATTCCATAGCCAATTCTTAAGATCTAATATAAATTCAAGATGCTAAGACAAAAGGCATAAAATGAAGAACAAACATGGAAATGAAGAACAAAACATGGAATTAAAGCACACAAAACATGGAATTAAAGCACACAAAACATGAAATTGAAAGGAAGCTTACTTGAATTAAGAAATGAAACAAGCATGAATTAAATTGCATCAAAATAAACAATCCAAGGGAGTACTTGGATTCTTCTTAGGCTTACAAACCCAAGGAGGTGCTTGAAACTAAATCTAAATCTAAAAAGAGAAATTACATCTAAGCTTGAAATTAAATCTAAAACCTAAGGAAGAGAAAATTATCCAAGAGATTGAGAGTAATTTGATCCCAAACCCTAGCTTGGGTTGGGAGGGGAGTGGTAATCTTCAATGGAGCTAAATGTAGGCTTTATATACTTGTTTGTAGGGGCAAAATCATCAAAATCGCCCAAAATACCCGAAGTCCCAGCATCACAGTCGATCGAATACATGTGTGTCGATCGACACCCTGTCTATCGACTAGGGTTCAGTCGATCAACAGGGGGCAGTCGATCGACTGCTTTGCCAAAAACGGGGGAAGCTATTGTCCTACAGTCGAATTCGAGGCTTTCAGTCGATCCTTGGGAGTCAGTCGATCAACTGGCAGTCGATCGAGCAGCGTTTCAGTCGATCCTGGCTGCTTTCGGTTGATCCGGGCTGCTTTCAGCTCGAATTTCTCATTTTTCGCTCCAAAACTTCTGCCGAGCGAATATAATCCTTTTAGCCACCTACAAAACAAGAATTCGAACTTAAAAACCAAAAAAAAATAGCACAAACATCTCATATATTGTACTCTTAAAGCCAAAAAGGAAATAAACGAGAAAAAGTCCTAAAACCTAACAAAAAACGACTCAAAACTACTAGAAACGACGCTAAACTCTAACTAAAAACATAAGGAAAAACACAACAATTACATGCAAAATAACTACCGCACACTTATCGGCTTATTTGTCCTCGAACAACGAAAAGAATCGAGAGTGCACACGCAATGAACATTGTGTAAAACGAGAAAAACCCTTGTGCTTATCCTTATTAATATGATGATAGTATTAACATAGACTCGCTATCGTCAAGCATTGCTCATATTACTCTTTCTCAAATGCAAGCCAAATTGATGACTTCCTCTCGAGTGGAATTTTGAGGGTGTTCGCTCAATTCGCTCAAGTGTATAAAGGACGTGTTTACGCTCAAGTCGGGCAATACATGCACCTTGTCAAGATTTCACAAATCGGATGCTCAAAATTGCTCGTATTATATGACCAAACAAGAATCGAAAGTGGTCTTTATTTTGGATTGTAATGTTGGCTCTTTGGTAAGGTATGAAACATTTGGATATAGTGGCTAGCACACAATCAAACGTGATCAATAACTCATAAAATTATAATTTCTAAAATCCGAAGCTTATGATTGCTTCAACTTTCCCGATTCGCCAAACTTTCATTCGAAACCCTTTTCATTTATTTACACACTCTCCCGACTTTATTTTCACAACACTTAGAAGCTTTTTGAGTTTTCTTCTTTTCACTAAACTTAGCCTTTAAATTAGGCATTTCACTTGTACGCACGCTTTATCACTTTTCGTTATTTGTGTTGGAGTATTATTCTTCTTCATTTTTTTCTTTTTTTTTCTTTGTTTTGGTATAAGCAACTCAAAACCCGAAACCCACAATAGATTTTCCTCACATTTCTCGTCACCTAACAACATACCCTCTCACCTCACAGTTTATGAGATATAAGAGCTAAAATCGAGCTCGGCTAACAAGAAACGAGGCATATGCTCAAGGGGGCTCATTTGGGATATTTAAGTAGTTTAAATATATGGATATGGCCGGAACAAGGGTGATATATGTGCCTCGCGGTCATTTTCGAATTCAATCATGTACGAGCAAAATCAAACCTCCTCAATGCAATTTCTATAAAACATGCAAGCAAGCTGATAAATCACACAAGGCTACTCACTAGTTTGCACCAAATTTGGGAGTGAAATCAAAAGAGCTTTTAGAGATTTGCAATCTTCTCACGAGTAAATGTTGATTTTATATATATATATATATATATATATATGCGGGTTTTTGGACGAAGCACAAAAATTCAACTCCTCACACAAAAAGGCATAAACATGCAAAAACTCGACAAGTAAACTATTCAAACTTCCAAGTATGTAGAGTTGTTCAACAATGTAATAAAGACACAAGAACGACACAAAAACGATTCAAAAATGACTCAACCATATAATAGCGCAAATAGTAAGCGTCACTTCGCCAAGAATGCGTCACTTCGCCAAGGCTCGAGTTAAGAAAGACAAATCATGCTTCTCGACACCCGGACCCTAACCACCTTTCCACCCCACACTTAAACCATGCGATGCCCTCATTGCATTTTAATGAAAATCAAGTAAAGGGGGATGAATAGAAACTTCCTCAACCGAGCGAGTTCGGGTCGAGCTCAGTGGGGTCCACTTAAAAACCAAGCAATCCATGCAAAAATCGAGCATAGCTAGTATCTCCCGACTTTATGAACGCTACCAAGCCATCAATTCGCCAAAGGTTGGAGTCAGAATATATTTACAAGAAAATTACATGAAATTAAAAACTCAAGAAAATATGTACATAAATCACGATAAAGCAAAACCAAAGACTAGATAGAACCCAAAAGACAAAACAATATTTTTTTGTTTTTAAGATTTTCAAATGTTTTTGGATTTTTCAAGAGTTAGATAAGAATCAAAAGAAAATAATCGAATCAAAACGATACAAACCAAAATAACATGCAAGTCTCATGAAAACAAATAATTAAATAAATATAAGGAAATTAGAAAAATCAATGACGTCTCCGACGTCGGGGTTGGAGGTTTGCGTCCTTGTCCTCCTCCCCGGTCTCTTCTTCCTCCTCCACTAGTGCAGAAACAGTTTTTTAGAACGCCCTGTTTCAGATATTCCAGAACGCCCTGTCCAGGCGTTCTGACTAGAGCTATTCTAGAATATCAGATTTTCCAGATCAGCTTTCTGAGGCGTTCTAGAATATCCGATATTCTAGAACGGTTATTTGAGACGTTCTAGAATAACAATTTACCCGTTCTAGAAAACAGTTTTTCCCGGTTAATATGTTCTTTAAATTAACATTCCAGATCGGTTAAAAAAAGACGTTCTAGAATATACATTTTCCAGAACGCCATTAAGAAAATGACGATCTGGAAAATATATATTCTATAACGTCATTTTCAAAATGACGTTCTAGAATATACATTTTCCAGAACGCCATTAAGAAAAGACGTTCTAGAATATACATTTTCCAAAACGTCAATTTGGCAAGCGATCTAGAATATACATTTTCCAGAATGCCTTTTCAAAAGAGACGTTCTAGAATATACATTTTCCAAAACGTCAATTTGGCAAGCGATCTAGAATATACATTTTTCAGAACGCCTTTTCGAAAGAGACGTTCTAGAATATATATTTTCCAAAACGTCAATTTGGCAAGCGATCTAGAATATACATTTTCCAGAACGCCTTTTCGAATGAGACGTTCTGGAATATACATTTCTAGAACGTCTTTTTTTGTAACCGTTCTCGAATGTACATTTTCCAGAACGTCTTTTTCAAAAAGTCGTTCTAGAATATACATTTTACAGAACGTGTTTGGAAAAGTCGTTCTAAATTTGACAGTTTTTGAATTCCCAATTTTTTTCTTTTTTTTCCACAGATCTATTCATACCTAAATTGAAATTTCTTCACAAAACACCAATCATTCATATAATCCAAAAATCATCCATTAATCACAATAATACATACACACCAAAATATATCAATACAAACAACATAAGTCACCAAATACACGATCACCAAATGTTAAAGTAGAAATCACTAATAATACACAATTCGCCAAATACACGTTCATCAAAAAGACGAGTACCTATTTTACTACCATTCAACTTAACCACAAATAGTTTGTTTGTGATCAAGCAATAACCTCTAGTAAACACTCCGCCCAAAACATTCCCCAAGATGAAATATTTTTCAAGGTTTGGACGAATATGTTAGAAACGTTCTATGATGAGCTCGACTACTTTATTTGAAAAAAAAAATTGTATACTTCCTGAGGGAAAATAAGAAGCTACTACAACATTTCATCCACTACGATGTATGTATTCAAAGCCGACCCTATCATTTACACACCTTACGAAGAATTCAGCCCACTGTTGAGCAGAATGAGTTGTCACATGTTTGAAGTTATGCCAGTAACGTTTTTCTCTTTCTTCTATTGGCATAGTCAAAGCATGGCCTATCGCAGCAGCAACTTCAGTGACATTCCACGAATTTACAAGAAGTGCTCCGGCTCCAAGAGACTGTGCTGCACCAGCAAACTACACGTACACCGACAAGGACTCGCGAATTATAATGGGGAAAAGGCATAAGCAGAAAAACCCGATTATGGAAAATTAAAAATTTTAAATAAAATATTAAAAAAAATAGATATCCCTAAAAATTAATAAACCTTAAAACCCTAAAAAACTGGAAAACGCTAAAAAAACTAAACTAAATATAAAACTAAAATAAAAAAACCTAAAAAACTAAAATTTGAGCATGTCTAACGGAATGTACTATATATCAAATAAAGAGTAAGATTATCACTTCACTGAGGATGAGAACCCCTTTCTTGGAAGTTTGACATGCAACAGACTCATAGCTGACGAGATTCATTCCATCCCGCAAGGAAGTGATAAGTGTTACATCTGATGAATCAAATCACCAAAAAAAAAAGTCATTAGAAATGCTTAATTCATACGTCAGCAAACATTTGGTTCGCCTTCCTGTAGGCCGCGAACTGGGATTGAAAGGAGTTAAATGAAGGCAAAATAAAATTTCATGAGTTGTTGAAATTTTGAAAATTAGCACTTTCTTTTTTTTAGATCAAACATCCATAGTACTTT
>BMAC01000045.1:1214313-1240260 GCA_014905375.1 Phtheirospermum japonicum | reverse complement strand
ATGATTATCTAACCTTTTCTTATTTTTCTTTTCTTTTTATCCTTTATTCTTTCAATTTAGTGTATATCTTTTCTTTAATTGCATTAACTAATGCTTTTGGGTTTGTGTAGGTGCAATCTTGGAGTTTGGGAAAGAAGGGGATCGAAAAGGCAGACTCAGCTGCACTAGTGCAGTTGATCGACCGGTGAGCAGTCGATCGACTGCCAAATCGACTAAAAACCCCCCGAATCGACTGGAGGGCAGTAGCTCAAGCTTTTCAAGGAGCAGTCGATCGACTGCCCCACTTGCGCAGCCCAGCTGATTGGTTATAAAAGGCTTGTTGATTTTTTCTCTCCTCCATCCCAATTCTACTACAAAAAAAAGAGGAAGCAGCACAACACACACACAAAAAAAGAGAGAAATACAAAAAAAAAAAAAATAGAAGGCATGCCGGGTTGCCCATAACCAAAACCACCATTGGCAACTTGGTTTGCACCATGCCCTCCCACGCTGCCAAGGCCATTATACATCATTCCATTCTCGACATGGTTTGCACCATGCCCTCCCATGTCGGGAATATATCCACCCAAACTAGAAGTACCTAACATACTTAACAAAAACATCAAATAACAAATCAAGCTAAAAACACAATGAAACTATAACCAAATCGAAAGACTTAACCAAGCTGAGTCGCAACAGCGCCATTTCATAGTGTAGTTGTTTTTTATAAGAAAGCTAAAAACTCAAAGAAATCCCCGGCAACGGCGCCATTTTGTTAGAAGAGTTTTATTTTAAATCCCTGGGAACGACGCCATTTTGTTTTCATAGTTTTCGTGGTATTGAAATATATCAACGGGTTCATGGCTTGATATTATCGGAAATCAATTCTATTGAAGGAATCAAATGGTTTCAAGCTTTAAAAAGTAAATGGAAAATGCAAATAAAGTAATTAACCTAATTAAACTATCCTAGAAACTGAAATAGCAAGTGGGTAGAATACCTCGTCGTATGCCTCGAATTAAAAATTGCAAGAAACAATGAAAATTAAACAAAAACAAGCATGTTTCACCAAATACAAGCATGCGTGCACAAGGTACAACTAAGCTTGTATGACATAAAATACTAAATAATGCAAATTAACATGAATTGAAAGCATAAATGGATAAAGCAATGAAAAAGGATGGGAAAGTTTAAAACTTTATGAAAAATAACTAGCAACAAAGAGTAGATCTAGGATTAAGCATGAAACAAAGCATGAAAATTAAATTGCAAATAAAGCATGTGAAAAACTCAAAATCAAGACGATCCAAGACTCGATCTATGATCTAGATGTGTCACTCATCTAGATTCCATAGCCAATTCTTAAGATCCAACATGAATTCAAGGTGCTAAGACAAAAGGCATAAAATGAAGAACAAGCATGGAAATGAAGAACAAAGCATGGAATTAAAGCACAAAAAATGAAATTGAAAGGAAACTTACTTGAATTAAGAAATGAAACAAGCTTGAATTAAATTGAATCAAAAAAAACAATCCAAGGGAGTACTTGGATTATTCTTAGGCTTACAAACCCAAGGAGGTGCTTGAAACTAAATCTAAATCTAGAAAGAGAAATTACATCTAAGCTTGAAATTAAATCTAAAACCTAAAGAAGAGAAAATTATCCAAGAGATTGAGAGTAATTTAATACCAAACCCTAGCTTGGGTTGGGAGGGGAGTGGTAATCTTCAATGGAGCAAAATGTAAGCTTTATATACTTGTTTGTAGGGGAAAAACTGTCAAAGTCGCCCAAAATACCCGAAGTCCCAGCGTCACAGTCGATTGAATACATGTGTGTCGATCGACACCCTGTCTATCGACTAGGGTTCAGTCGATCTACAGGGGGCAGTTGATCGACTGCTTTGCCAAAAACGGGGGAAGCTACTATCCTGCAGTCAATTTCGGGGCTTTCAGTCGATCCTTGGGAGTCAGTCGATCGAGCAGCGTTTTAGTCGATCCTGGCTGCTTTCGGTCGATCCGGGCTGCTTCTTGCTCGAATTTCTCGTTTTTCGGTGCAAAATGTCCGCCGAGCGAATATAATCCTTTTAGCCACCTACAAAACAAGAATTCAAACTTAAAAACAAAAAAAAAATAGCACAAACATCTCACATATTATACTCTTAAAACCAAAAAAGGAAATAAACGAGAAAAAAATCCTAAAACCTAACAAAAAACGACTCAAAACTACTAGAAACGACGCTAAACTCAAACTAAAAACATAAGGAAAAATACAACAATTACATGCAAAACATCCTCTGGGTTTTTATGCTCCAAAATCCCAAAATCCAAAACCAAATCTAAGCAAATTTCCGATTAGGAATAAAATTAAAACAAATTATTAGGAATAAAACTAAATCAAATTATGTGCATATCAGGTTGAGAATAATTATTTACCTCAAGCGAAAAAACCCCCCTTAAAAACTTAAAAAACAATTATAGTAACAAGTACTTACGGATTCATCAAAAAGCTTCTCAAATGCATCAAGTCTGATTTTACTACCCAACCTCTATATCATAATCATGTTCATGTATCAATGACAGGTCAAAATGATCGACTTATATAGGTGAAAGTAAAAAAGATTTAAAAAAATTAAATTGATTTGTTAATTAGTTGTAAATGAAGCACTTCGTTGACATCCTCGAGTGACTCTAACTCATTAAACCACCTACAACATAAGAATTTTAAGCTCAAAAACCATTAATCAAACAAACTTCATCAACATTATAGATATAGGTCTTGAAACATTAAAACAGGAAAATAATCTAAAATCCTAACAAAACTTGACTCAAAACTACTAAAAACGACACTAAACCCTAAATAAAAGTATAGGAAAAATGCCACAATTACATGCAAAACAGTAGTCAATCCCAACGTGTAGATCAAACGCCCGACAATCCCAATCAATGGTTCTAAACGATTCCAGGCACTAAACCCGTATATTCCAACTAACAACCATCGACAAGTTCAATAATTCAATATAAAACTTAACTAGCAACGCAAGAACATCTCAATAAAACAAGAAACACATGATTGAATAAAACATAAATTGGAATAATCTAAGAAAAAAACTGAAGGCTTACTTGAAATTAACGGAAGGTATCAACGTACAAATTAGGAAGTCCATGAATCACCACTAATCTACATCCGAAGTACGAGCAATGATTAACAATCTAACATATACTAAAGTCTGAAAAACTAAAGGTTGAAACTGGAAAGGCAAAATACAATGAAGAGAGATTCAAGAACACTCTTGGGTTGTCATCCCCAAGAGGTTCGAAAATGTCTTCTCGACCCAGTCTGTCACGAACTGGACGATGGATAATGGATCAATCGATGAATCTCCCTTTACCTGAGGTTCTTCCTCTCTTTTGTAGCATCCAAATCCCCTTTTGTAACTGTAAAATCTTTTTAAATTCGAGTTCATAACGCTTACATTCGGCCGGATGGTTTGAAGAATCCGACCGGATGAGGGTCTTTGTCAGCTAATCCGGTCGGATGTCAGATCCATCCGACCGGATGTGAGTCAAGTAGGTTAGTTCGATCGGGACATCTGATCGGTGTGGATTTTGAAGATCAATCCGATCGAATGTCAGGTCCATCCGACTGGATGAGTGTCCTTGTGGCTACTTCTTGGCGCTGACTTTCCTGTCCTTGTCTCTCGATTGTCGTAATAGTTTACGAGCTTTATCCATTTGAAATCCGAGTCTTGTCAAGCGCTCTAGCTGCATAAGAAAACACAGAAGTCATCTCAAAAGGACCAATAAAAGATTTTTAAATCGGAAAGTTAAGTAAAAAGCTGTTGAATGCAAAATTATGCAAAATAGCCTAATCTCAACCCGGAAAAGATAATAAAATGACTCAAAACATGACTCGAAACATATACAAAAACCATAACAAATACGTACGAATCAACCACCCCACGCTTTATTGGTTTGTTCGTCCTTTAACAAACGAAAGTATCAAAACCATGTAAGCATGAAAGTAGCTAGACCAAAGAGTCATGTTGTGCATACAATATAGTTTTGCAAATATAAACACTTTGTCGAAAGCTCTTAAGCTAAGCTCGTGTTACCTTTTCGCCTTGAAATCAAAAGAATGCATCCTCACAAAGGGGAAATACATCATGGTGCACTCATCGCTCGTGTTTTTCAAAAGGTAAGTGTATACACTCGAATCAACAAAAATGCATTCAATGACTCGTGAAAATCGAAAACTCGTATATCGCATATGTGCACATTTGGTCAAGAATCGGATGAGGACTTTCTAAGGTTGTAATGTAGACTCTTTGGTAAGGTATGTCATATATAAAGATGTGTGGCTAACTTGCGAGCAAACGCAATCAATAACTCACTAAATTTAAAACTCTAAGCATAGAGCATAGTTTTGCTCCTCATTCTTACCAAAACAACCCTATATTAATATTATTAGCCTTGTATAACCAAGGTCATTTCTTACCCCAAACCCGAATATTTACCTTTATAAATAGGCTTGATTTTTAACATCTAGATGCTCTTATGAACTTAATCACCCTTAATTTCCAATTTTTTAGTATAACCCACTAATTCCCACCCTGCAATCATCATATGTCATTCAACCAATGATAAATAAAACTCTCATATCACAAACTTATACGAAATAAGAGTTACAATTATGCTCGTGGCTAACAAAGAGATCGAATAAAGGCTCGAGGGGCTCATTAGGAATTTATAGTGGTTTTTATTTCTGAATATGTCTTGAATCGAGTTTTATATGTGCATATCGTCATTTCCAAAACCAAATGCACACATGCGACTTTAGAGACTTCTCAAAGCACTTATCGAATCAAAACATGAAATGTTGATAAACACATAAGGCTTCTTACTAGGGTTTTATTCAAACTTTTGAAAACAGGGTGATCGAGTTTCAAGAGATTTGCAAAATTGCTAATGACTAAGTGTTGTATTAAAAAATATATATAAGTAGGTTTTGAAAAATCTGGCAATAAACAAGCTCAAAAGACTCTAACGTTAGATCACACAATACATGATTTTGACAGGCAAGCCAGTACAAACACAAATAAGCATGGAAATGATTTCAACGTACGTTGACACAAAACAAAGACTCAAACTGAACTATTCGACAGGTTCGATACGCATGCATAATATACGACTCTCCAAACCACCCCACACTTTATTGGTTTATTCGTCCTCGAACAAACAAAAGAATCAATTATCATGCGAATAGTTATTACGGACACTCACGCACACAACACATAATAGAAAAATCAAACAAAATCAAATCACTACAAATGAAAACCAAGAGTTTAGATAGAAAGCAATATAATACTGGGGCTCGAGCTTGCCTAAATGCCCATGCCGTCCGGAGGGGAAGGTGGAAATCTGCAAATGGGATGATAACAGCATCGTCCAGTCGGATGTGCCTATTATCCAACCGGATGGTAGTACAGTAGGTTTTATCCGACCGGTTTCCTGCATCAATCCAGTTGGATGGTTCTCCAGAAGATTTTGTCTAGCTGGATCTCTGCACCAATCCGGTCAGAGGGCTCTTTAGGGTATGGTATCTAACCAGTCTTCTTCCTAATCCGACCAGATTATCTATGATTGCTGATTTTCGTCACTCTCTGTGCACTTAACACACTATTATCTAATTTATCCAACTCCATCTTATCAAACACAAAAATATGTACGAAAATACAATAATAAATATAAAAATAACAATAAACAAAACTATGGACAAAAATGACGAAAACTTGGGTTACCCACCAAGAAATGCAACTTTTAATGTCTTTTGCTCGACGACTTACAAAAGGGATGTTATCCGGGATCCAAAAATAAATGACAATCACGTGATTTGCACGTTTTTGTACATGTTTTTGTTACATTTTTGTGTCGTGATTGCATGTGTTTCGCTTGCATTTATGGGTGTTAGGATTCGATTAGGCCTATTTTGTTAGTTTTAGGTTTTGTAGCGTTTATGCGGTTTTTATTATTGGATCAGAGAGTAATGTCACCTATAAAACAGAGATGGATCACTAAACTTTTAGGATTGGACTATGAGATACAATATAGGAGGGGAGTGGAGATCAAAGCAACAAATGCCCTATCAAGAAAGGGAGAAGGGATGGACAGATGTGAAACTATTACCCTAGTGGTTCTAGACTGGGTACAAGAGGTGGTAGCTACCTATGCAAAAGACCCACATTGCAAAAAGATATTAGCTGCCAAGATTCTAAACCTTAACAACTTTCCAGAATACACAGTCAATGGTGGGATCATAAGATAGAAAGGCAGGTTGGTAGTTGGACAGGATGACAAGATTAAAAAATAGATACTATCAGCTATGCATGAGTCAGCTTATGGGGGTCATTCTGGGGTTGATGGGACCTACATGATATTGAATGGTGTTTTCTATTGGCCTAAAATGCAGAGTGGTGTTGCTAAGATGGTGCAAGCTTGTGATGTATGCATGAGGAATAAACCTGATAATGAGGGCCATCCTTATTTATTACAGCCTTTACCCATTCCTAAGCAGGCTTGGACACACAGTTTAATGGACTTTATAGAAGGACTACCAAAATCAGAGGGGAAAGATGTAATTTTGGTAGTAATTGACAGATTTACTAAGTATGGGCACTTCATAGCACTCTCTCGCCCCCACACAGCACAAACTATAGCCAAATTATTCCTAGATACTATGTACAAATTGCATGGTTTACTAGTGAGGATCATATCAAACAGGGATAAGATCTTCACTAGTACATTTTGGAGGGACTTGTTCAAAATGCTAGGGGTAAAACTCAACCTCTCATCAGCATACCACCCACAAGCAGATGGGCAAACAGAGAGGCTGAACCAATGCCTAGAGAAGTACTTAAGGTGCACGACTAGTGCTACACCCAGGTAATGGACCAAGTGGATATCACTTGCTGAACATTGGTATAACACTAATTATCTCACAGGGCTGAAATTGACACCCTTTCAAGCCCTGTATGGGTACACTCTCCCTCTTCTATCTATAGGGCCCTATATGGATGCATTAAATGGGGAAGCCAAGGACCTTTACAACAGAGGCAGATCATGTTGAAATTGATGAAGGAAAACCCAAGGCAGGCACAAAATCGTATGAAGACCAATGCAGATAAGACTCGAATTGAAAGAAATTCCGAACCAGGGGATCAAGTTTACCTGAAACTCCAACCCTACAAACAGAACTCCTTACACGTTCGCAAGAACCTGAAGTTGGCATCCCGGTACTATGGTCAATACACTGTAATTCAGAAAATTAGTAAGGTGGCGTATAAGTTAAATCTACCAAAAGAATCAAAGGTACACCCAATATTCCATGTGTCACTATTGAAAAGGAAATTCAAGACTGAAAATTTACCTCTAAAAGAGCTTCCAGACACGGATGCTGATGGAATTTGCCGAATTGTTCCCAACCGTATCTTGGACAAGCGCACAATTAGCAGGAAGGGCGAAGAAATTGACCAAATCCTGGTGGAATGGGAAAACCCGAATTTGGATCTAGCTTCATGGGAGGATGTGAAACTGATGGGTAAAAATTTTCCAAAGTTTGATCCTTGCGGTCAAGGATCTGGAAACCAGAGGGGTAATGTTATGATGGCGGGCTCGGAGGGTACCAGAACGGGCGAGATCGGTGGGGAGAAAATGGAGGTTGGTTTGATTGGGGATAAAAATGAAACCTTTGGTTTAATGGGTAAGAACGAGGGTGAAACCGAGAATAAATAAGGAAAGAAGCGGACCGGGTCGTTGGGTCAAGAGGGAGAATGCTGGGCTATTGAGCTGTTGGGCTTAAATGGGTTGCAGTAATTGTTTTGGACTATTGGGCTGCTATTTAGTTATTTTATTTAAGTGTTGCTTTAGGTTATATTATGTTAATGGTCCCCCTATTGTTATAAATAGGGAGAATGCATTGAGAACAATGCAAGCAAGAAATTACATTATCCCTACCTACCAATTCTTCCTCTCTATTCCTCTTCCCTTTCTACCTCTGATTACATCTTTTATTCTCAAAGTAACATCAAAAATTACAAGAAATTACAATAATATAAAAATCTACCTCCAAATGTCATTGTCAAATATGATGTAACAAATTCATTTGAATATGTTACATCATTATATAAAGCTGGAAAATATAAACAAAAGTGTATAATCCAAACATCTATTTGTGAAATAAGACAACATAAGTCCAATTGCAATATATTACATCATTATGTAATGATTGAAAAACAGTCGGAAGAAACGGTTACAACATCCACTGCAGCCTAACATCACTGTGCCCATTCACCATAAGCAAAGGTACGACATCCTCCTTGAGAAATTCCACATCCCAACTGTAGTTGTCGTATGGGGTAAATAGGACACAAACCCCTTCCCGTAATTCCAGATCATAGTAAAACTTACAACATCCATCCCTTATTGTAACTAGATCGTTTACAACATCTATCACTACATCCCAACTTTTTCCCAAATCTGTAAGGCGCATGTCATTGTTGTATTCCCATCGAAACCCGAATCCATGGATTTGTAAATAACCTATTAAACATTGTTTATTATATATAGTATAAACAATGAGATATTGATAACAACGAAAAAATAATTCAATGAAGAAGACTATCACATACTCCACACTCATAAAGATATAAACTATTATGGAAGGGATGCATATTTGAGCATGAAACAACAACAATTTACAACTATTTCGAAATATTATTTACAAAACAGTTTGAATGACTCAAAGACATGAAAAACAGCCTAAGAACATGAAAATCAAAAATACCCCTAATCAGAAAAGTAGAGTATACTTAAAATAAAATCCATTAAATAAAAATCGAGTGCTGAATTAACATAATAAAAATGCCCAATATTTAAAAAAAGGGTATATTTTAATGGCTTAAATGAGAACCAATTTTAACAAGCACCACCTAGGGTTGTAAGATTTGAAAAGAAAGGGCAATTGGATGATATGCTTACCACATAATCGCACATATCCCTTTTGAGCATCAAGACCTATTGTCGCATAACAGTTGGCGGAGTTTCCAAACCGGGGTATCCATAACATATGCAATTCCACAAATACTTCACTCAGTGCTTGGCTAATCATTGATTAGGTAGCTTCAGGACGATGAATTTGGCGCACGGCTTGATAGTTCTAGGTTACGGGAGAACTGACCTAATAGATTGGCAAAAGGGCATCGTAAGAATTTGCGAGGGTCACTTAAGAAGATATAGTTTAAGTTTGGTCAAATTGAATAAATCCAGGCTCTTCTGGGCCTATATCCTAGGGAGAATCTCATCCTGAGCAGGAAGGAATATAGGGGCAAACCAGAGTCTTTCAGATCAGGTCGCTTCAGAAGAATTGAGCTGTTTAGATCATTTGAATAACGGCCCAAGATTCGCGGATAATTTTCCGGTATCTCGGAAGGGCCTCAACTAATTCAAGGTATAAATATCTCAGCCAGTGGATAAAGGGAGGTATCACTTTCTCGCCTACTTATTCTTTAGTGTTCTCTGAAATTACCCCGAACCCACAACTGACTTAAGCTTCGGAGGGGGCTCCACCAGAACTTCTCCGGTTGTCCTTTTAACGTGTTTCTTGGACAGGTCTTTCAGGTCACAGTGAAGAATATCCTTGCTTTTACATCGACATTTCAAGGCGAATCGAAACAAAACCCTGGAATACTCTCTATAACTTGATTTTCCTAAAACTATTGTAAATTTTGTTTTCCTTTTATTAGTTAATATTTTTTACGTTAGTTGTTCATAACGAAAACACCCTTATTCCAATTTTCTATCATTTAGATAAAACTACATTATCTAGATTATATTATATGTTAATATTAAATCATCACATGGTCCTTATGTGATTAAACCTTGCTCATTTTGTACTACATCTACACAATAAACTTGTGGTTAATTAGAGTATAGGATGAACAAATTTTTATTACTTAAACTAATCCCTAGTAAAATAAGGAGCAGTCAAGTTTTTGGCCCCATTGTCGAGGACCAATGGGTTTAATTTGACAATGATATAATTGATGAATTTATTTTAATTTAAACACTTTTTATTTTCTACACTTTGGAGTAAGTCGACATTTCAAGTGGTGAAAATAAAGTACGGTGATGCCACTGTTCGACGTGAATGAACAAATGCAGTAACTTCAATTGCAATTCATGTATTATAATTTCAATTTCAACCACCAGCACCAACCCAACCATCCATTTGAGAAATTCTTCAACTGGAAGTAAATCAAGTTTATGGAGGACCAATTGGTCCAACAATTCTAGTGGATGACTTTGAGTGTCCACGGGCTTGGTTGCAATTGTTTAACAAAACCAATTTGGCAGAGGTGCAAGTGAACACTTGAATGCACATTTGGTGAATTCATGATATTAATTACATGCTTCCTAGTTTGATTACTTGGATTGAATTCATGATATTAATTTCAAGTTAATTAATTAGTTGAAGTTACTTAGTTTTTATTGATGTTATTGCGTTTTAAATTCTTAGGTAATCAAAACAAACAAAACCCCCATTTGTACAAGTTTTCGTGTTACTTTGTGATTAAACAAATATTTGAGATTCTGATTGCATGTTCCTTGAGACCGACTCGGTTTAACTTACCAACCTACATGCAAACTCGTACTCTTGCGAGCGAATTTTTGAATAATTGACAAATATTTATAAAGTAGGCACACAAAAGTTTGAATCAAAGTTTTAGCGCCGTTGCCGGGGAACAAAAGCAAAGGTTTCAAAAAAATGTTTGTTCGTATTATTTTTTTTTCTTTTCAACCGTCTATTTGTATAATTAGTTTTGCCATTCGATACGCTTGATTTGTTATTGAGTGCATGCAAGGTAGAATATCACTTCGAATCGAACTTGCACCATTCATATGTAACAATCATCGTTCCAATCAAGCAAGACCTCCTCATATTTCTGAAAGCGATTCTTCTGTCACCATTGATTTTGTTTGCGACACAATTCCTGATATGATGTTAAGACGAGAAAATTCTGTTCACACCGATATTGCAGATGATCAACCACTTGTGAATGAACAACCACCAAGAAACCCTCCTGTACGTAATAGAGACGAATACGGGAGCGAACCAGTTCGCTCCGGAGGACCAATACAACCATGATTAAAATGAATTTGTCTTGATTTTAGTTAGTATTTTAGCTCGTTTTCTTTATTGTCTTCGGTGAAAGTTGGATAGATTGAACATATTTTCATATTTTCTTATCTCCAACTTATTTTACCGTATTTTAATTATAATTAATTAATTTTATGTTTATTTTAGGTATTTAGGTTTGTACGTAGTCAAGGATGGGCCAACGATTAGAGTTTCAGCGAAAACGGGCCGTGATTTGAAGAATTTAAAGCTACGGGTTTTCTATAACGGTTTGTAGTCTGAAACCGTAATAGTATCCCTGCCGACCACTGCCTGGGAGTGCTGCCGAGCCCTGACGACCGTAGCCTGCCGAGCCATGCCCACACTGATGTTCTATAACGGGTTTCTTCTGGAACCGTTATAGTAGCTCTGGCTGACCAAAATTCTTTATCGCGTCGATCCGGACCGCGTCGGTCGACGCCCCGATGCTGGAAATGCATTTTTGACGCATTTTTATGATTTCTTACTGCCCAAGACTTCCCACAACTATAAATAACCTACATAATTTGAATTTTTACATACATTATCATATTCCTAGGGTTTTCTAAGGCCTTTTAGGGGCTGACAACCCCAACGAGTGATGTTTATTTTCTTAGTTTCTCTTTAAATTTCTTAGTTTTAAATCTTTAGCTTTAGATTAGTTTAGATTAGTTCTTAGATAGATTAGATAGCTTAGATTCAAGATCTCGACACCGAAACACTGCTGTTCGTCATAGTTTAATTAGTAAGTCTTTAATTCCTTTCGTTTTAATTTAGTTTAATTAGTTCCTATGCTTTCGATTCATGCTTAATCAATTTTTCTACGAAGGGATATTGGACTCCTATAAAAATCAAGTCGAGATAGATGCTGGAGGAGATTTTGGGTACTTGACCGCCACGGAAATTCTAGGTCCTTCTCTACTTTCAGGTCTCCCTTTCCCAAAACCACAAGAAGTGCCAGCTCGTCGTCGGTAATAACCTACGCACCATTTAAAGCATAAATTGGGGTATTTATTGGTCGTACCTTTGCTTTTAAGTTCATTTGGACTAGACATTCCCAATGTATGATGTTGACTGAACTTCCATTGTCTACAAACACCCTTCCACCTCTTATCCTGCTATCTCTGCTTCAATGACTAGTGCATCATTGTGCTCCATCTGTCGGCCTCGTTGTTCATCAGGGCTAAATGGAATTACCGGTCCTGAGTTCGGAGGTCACCTATTAATGGCAGCAACCTCACATGGCCCAGAGCGAGCTGCCTTAGCATGTCTCTTTCGCGCGTTATTTGTATCTCCATCCGTGGGCCCTCCCGAAATCATGTTAATCCTTCCTTTATTTTTCCCTTATGTCCTTCCTTGTTCATTTTGTTTTTGAACTTCTTGTTGTGGTTGTCCCGTGGCCTGGTTTGGAGGTGGACCTCTCGGAGGTGGTGGGGGTAGTGGCCACGCTGGTTCTCTATCTTTGTATATGAATTCCTTCAGGTGTCCTGCATGGATGAGCCTTTCAATATCCTCGCGCAGATGCCTGCAGCTCTCGGTGGAGTGTTCATAACTATTATGGAACCTGCAAAAGAACTCAAATTTTGGGTTATTAGGAGGTCGCATATAGCTTTCTAGCCACCTGACAGCTTCGGGTATCTGCTGCTCCATAGCGAACACCTTCGCCGGAGGATACACCAAGGGGGTGAACTCTTCTTCCCTCCAATCTCTCATATCAGCTCTAGCTGGCGCTCCCCTACCTGCACTATTGGTCAAGAGTCCCTGAACAGCTCGTCTAGGTTCCCTCCTGAGCTCCGACCTCTTAGAAATGACTTTTTCTGGATCCTCAACCTCTACTCCAAAACGCAACCTGAATTCATCCTCAATTTCCTCGTCCTGTATATATTTATCGCACCTATCCAAGACCTTCTCATATGTTTGTGTAGGTCGTTTTGCCAGAGATTTACGTAAATCTTCCCTTCTTATTCCTTGTTGTAGTGCTCTAGCCTTCATCTCATCGGTAGCTATTGGTACTCCCAGAGTAGCTCTGGTAAATCGATTGACATAATTTTTCAGACTTTCCCCGGTCCGTTGTATCATTACGAAGAGGGATTGCGTAGTTTTTGTGTGATGCTTAGCGCTGGAAAAATGCTTTAAAAAGGCTTCTTTAATGACTTGGAAGCGTGATGTTTTTCGGCGGCAACTGGCAAAACCAGTCTTGCACTATTCCCCTTAATGTAAATAAAAAGGCCCGACACACTACAACATCTGTGCTTCATTAGTATTGACTCATTCTCAAAACCCTTCACATGCCGCGTGGGGTTAGACAACCCATCATAATGAAACTCCATTGTTTTGTATCCGCAAGGTAGTGCTTCTCGTAATATCTTATCTGAAAAAGGGTTCCCCATAGATTCGTCAGGTCCAGTTCCGTCGACTTGTCTTTGCAAAGATAGTAACGCCTTCTTCATGTCTCTAAAGGCCAAGGTACCTGGACCTACTTCGTCGTACTCATCCTCTTCATAATGCCAACCTCATCATTTGTAAGATCTCCTTCGCAGCCTATAATCCATGAATGGTTCCTCGCTATCACTATCATCCTCCTCTTCTTCACGAACTCGACATTTATAAGACTTTCGTCATGTTCCTTTACCTTTAACTCGTCCACCATGATCGTTTTGTTCTCTGTCATACCGCAGGGTCATCTTTTTATAAAAGCAACCACACGACCGCTCATCTGTATGTAACCAATCGTCAATATAATCATCATCCGATGATGAGGTGGAATCCACCAGATATCTTCGTATTCCTGAACTTTTAAGCAGCTCCTCACTTGGCCTCCATGGTGAGGATTCTCTGCTTCTTATCTGGTCTGTGGTTAAATCTTCTGGCATGTATTCTTCATCCTTTCGAGTATCCTTCCCTTTTTCGCCATCACCTGTACCCACCTTTCCTGCCAGAATATCCTCCAGCTCGCCTTGTTTATCTGGAGCTATCAATCCCATCAAGCTTTCGAGGAGTCCCTTATCGACATAGCAGGTTTTTTTTTTGGCAGCTCCTTCCATTCCTTCATTCCTATGTGTATGGACCTTTGCCTAATTACATCCGGAGCCTTCTTCTTATGTTCTTATTTTGACTGTCTCATCTTTTGTTTCTCCGGTGATGATGGCGGTGTGGTCTTTGTTTGGTCTGTTTCCACTAGCGGTGGTGTTTGTTCTTTCCCGGTATTCCCTTTTGTCTTACTTGTTTCCTCATCAAAACTTAGGTTTTGAGGTCTGATACCTATTTCTTTCATGGTTTGTTTTGTTTGTTTCTCTTTTTTTTTTCAAAAATTCTCACGTCTTTCGCCCAAGGACTCGATGTCCCTCTTTCTCACAGACGGCGCCACTTGATGCGACCAAAAAGATTGGTGCTTCAAGAATAGAGGGTACTGACCTCAAGTATGAAATCAGCAACCTGACAAACCTTCGATATATGCGCATGACCCAGTAGATCTCCAAGATGCTCCTGGCGACCTGGTAGAGCCTTCAAAACAAAAGCCAAGCCAAGGCGGTGGACGACCCAGACGCAGGCCCTCCGATTCTTAAGTTGGAGAGTGCGTGAGAGAGATGCAAGAGCTCCAAAGTGAGACCTAAAATGTAGGATGTGTGATTAACATGAAGTTGTCCTAATTATAGTTAGTATTTTAGTTTAGTTTTTGTTATTAATTTCGGTATAAGTTGAATCGATTAAGCGTATTTTTGTGTTTTTGTGTCTCCAGCTTATTTTACCGCGTTTTGATTAATATTGATGCAATTGGGTGATTATTCTTTTTTTCCCCATATAGCTAACTAACCGGAGGAGCTCAACACTTAAATAGATGAATTTTGATGATCGAGAGGCAAAATTGAGCTTTCTAGCGAAGAAGTAGCAAGTTCTAAGAGTTAACGGTCAAGTTAGTGGTAACCATTACCGCTAAGACCTACCGCTAAGCCCTAGCGGTCACGATACCGCTACAATAACCGCTAAGGATGACAGAGAACCCCAGACCAAGTTAACGGTGGCCGTAATGGTAACCCAACCGCTAGCCCCACCGTTAGGAGGAGTCAGTAGAGTTTAGCGGCGAGATTAATGATTTCCATACCGCTAGATCGACCGCTAATGATGGACAAAAACTTTCAGCAAGAGGTTAACAGTAGCGTTAGCGGTAACCCTTACCACTAAGCTTACCGTTGACGGGCCAAGAATCATTTTTAATAGAAAATTTGTGCTCCAAGTCTTGGAAAAACTATATATACCCCCTTATAATCCGTCTTAAAGGACACCACATATATTCCTAGGGTTCTAAGACGCGGAGAGGACTCATTACCATTTCGCATTACGTAGATAGAAGATCAAGATTAAAGATACTAGAATCGCAAGTCCCAAGCTCCGTTCTTTAGTTCCTGGTTCGTTCTTCGGCCAAGATCTACCCTTTTTCTCTCTGGAATAGCTAGAGAATGTACTGCACTTCTTAGTTCACCTCAATCTCACGTTCATCTCATGCCGATTAGTCAAGTTTGGATTCTTTGTCTGCAGCAGAAGCATCTCCGAACCGCTCACTAAGTACTCTAAAATTTTAATCGTTTTCTAGCTTAGTTCTCCTTAATTTATGCTTTTATCTTATTGTTCTTATTTTTGGATCTTGATTTATTTCATGTTTGATACCTTGGATAATTGAGTTAGTAATCTTTTGTTTTAATTTAGTTTAATTAATTCATGCTTGGTTATTGGAGACTTAAATTTCATATATGTTATTTGATTTCGTTCATGCTTTGTAATTTCGTTTATGCTATTTAATTGCTTTTCAAATTCAAAAACCCTAGTTCTTAGCTTTTAGTTATTTAAGTCCTTTAAATTCACGTTGGTTAATTAGCTTGAGATAGTACGTTTAAGTTCATTAGTTTTCAATTCATTGCTATTCCTTTTAAATTCGTAGTTCATAATTTAAAAAAAAAAAACAACCCCCCAATTATACATGTTTATGTGTTACTTGTGATTAAAAAAATCTGAGATTCTGATTGGTTGTTCCTTGAGAATCGACTCGGTTTAGCTTACCAACCTACACGCGATCTCGTACTCTTGCGAGCAAGCCTTAAACGTTTGACAAATATTTATAAAGTAGGTACCCAAAAGCTTGAATCAATGTGAACTCAACTTAGAGAGAAAAGAATGACGCCTGAGTCCTCTTTATATAGATAAGAGAAGTATTCCCAATCTTGGGTTCCCCTCTACTACTATAATACCATAAATAACATGACCGACTTAGAATTAAAATTTCTCCTTTATGCTAAGTTCCCTTAAATAATGGAGCTCTCGCTAAATTACCAGAATGGTCATTGGCCAATAACCATGTCCATAATCAAAAACCCATTGGGGCCCCATAGAATAGCTCATATTAGCCCGTGTGAGCTAAAAATCCATAAGGTCCATCTCTCATCGCCGAACTACCACTCAGCGCCGAGCTGGTATAGTAACGCTTACATCATAAGAGCTCGCTGCCCCCCATAAGAGCTCATCACTCCTACACTACAAAAAGATCAGGCAGTACTGGCGGCCTTTTGGCAGCCAGTAATGCTGACGGCTTTCCTGGTGGCCCAACATTGCCAGCGGGTTTGCTGACGGCTTTGGCCGTCAGCGACATAGCCCGCCAGTAACCCGCCAGGGAAAGAGCGGGAGTTTATCCCACTTAATTATACTTACGGCCATACCCGTCAGTTTCTAAAATTGGCATCGCTGACGGGTTTGGCCGTCAGGATCCTGACAGCCTTGACCGTCAAAATATAATACTTAAATAAAAAAAAAAGTTCGCTAATCCTGACGGCCATGACCGTCAGGATATATTATTTAATTAAAAAAAAGTTTCGCCAATCTTGACGGCCATTGGCCGTCAGGATATTAACCTAAAAAAGATGGGTCCTTTCTTCTTCGCCTCACTTTCCGAAAGCTGCAACAACCCCCCAAAAAAAAGCGTCGCCACCGCCGCCCTAACATCGCCACCGTGCCGCTCCGCAAGCCCAGCCCACCATCGCACGCAGCCGACCAGCTCCGAAGCCCAGCCCACCGTCGCCACGCCGCGCCGCTCCGAAGCCCAGCCACCGCGCCGCCTGCCTCCACCGCGCCGCAGCCGAGCCCAGCCCAAGGTCCACCACCACCGCCTGCCTCCACTTCCGCCCAGCCCAAGGTCCACCACCACCTCCACTTTCAATTTTCATTTTATATTTTCAATTTTCCACAACCGTCACCCGCCATCGCCCTGCCCTCCACCAGCCGTCGCCCGCCGCCATTATCGCTCCGAGGTGCAGCTTCAACCTCCGCCTGCTCCGCTCCAGCTTCCGCCGGGTGCTCCTCTAAGGTAAGTTTCCCATTTTTTTCATTTTCTGTTATTATTTTTTATTTTATATTTTTTATTATTCTTGTATATTTTTTTGTGATGAAATTATTGTATAATTAATTTTCTAGAATAGGGTTATAATAATCACATAATTATGGTTAAATTTAGGGTTAATTTTAGTAATAATCACATAATTAGGGTTCAATTTAGGAGTAATTACATAATTAGGGTTCAATTTAGGAATAATAAATTTATTAGGGTTTAAATTAGGAATAATCAATTAATTAGGGTTCAATTTAGGAATAATCAATTAATTAGGGTTCGATTTAGGAATAATTACATAATTAGGGTTCAATTTAGTAATAATCAATTAATTAGGGTTCAATTTAGGAATAATCAATTAATTAGGGTTCGATTTAGTAATAATTACATAATTTGGGGTCAATTTAGTAATTATTACATAATTAGGGTTCAAATTAGGAATAATCAGTTAATTAGGAACAATCAATTAATTAGAGTCCAATTTAGTAATAATTACATAAAGTAGGGTTCAAATTAGGAATAATAAATTAATTAGAGCCCAATTTAGTAATAATAAATAGGGTCCAATTTAGTAATAATTACATAATTAGGGTTCAATTTAGGAATAATCAATTAATTAGAGTTCAATTTAGTAATAATTACATAATTAGGGTCCAATTTAGTAATAATTACATAATTAGAGTTCAAATTACGAATAATCAATTAATTAGGGTTCAAATTAGGAATAATCAATTAATTAGGGGCCATTTTAGTAATAAATAGGTTTGTGTAGATTCTGGAGTATACTTGTCTATATAGAGCACACACAGCACCCGTACAGAGATTGCCCTCCTCCAACGCCCTCCCCATGCCGGCTCCAAACATCTGTAATTCAACAGTAGATACAGTCGATGAAGACGTCTGTTTTTTAGTGACCATGCTAGAAAGGAGCCGGTTAATTTTTGGAGCAGACATGGTGAGGGTGGTCGAGGAAAGCGATGACCTGTATTCGAGTGTTGTGTGGCTCTTTATAGACAACGTGTCTACTTCAGAATCTACCTAGCTAGAATCAATCTTGTATTAGCGTTTATCATTAGATTATTTAGGGTTTGCTTTCAAATTTAGGGTTTATTCACCCATTATATTGTATATATATTGTTCATGAATGGGAGGCCGTTGTGATTGGCCAGGATTTAAAAAAAACTTGTATATATATTGTTTATGCATGGGAGGCCGTGGTGATCGGCCGGGGTTTAATTTTGTTTATATATGTTATTGTCATTGGTGTTATTGGTTGTATACCGTCGGATGTTGACGTGGGTTACGGCGCCGGCCGGGAGGTGTTGTCCCTCCAATAGCGGGTTTTCAAAGTTTTTTCTAAAAACGTGATAGGGTGTCACATGGCTTTATTTATGTTTTCAAAATATTTTTCAAAAATGTGACGGTGGTAATTGCTTATTTGGAACCTTGGCGAAGTGACGCGATTCATATAGATCACTTGTTTGAGAATTAATATCAAATAGAAAAAATTGAAACTAAGTTTTGAATTATTCCAACATTCCTTAGACCCGTTTGAGATTTAGTATCAAATATAGAGTTTGATACTAAATTTCGAATTGTCCCATTTTTGGACAGTTTGAGAATGTGACTTGTAGTATGGTTATCTTATGTGTATGTTTTTTTTAGTTTTGAAATTTRGGTTTCTGCATCTCTCTAATTGTTCTCGGGTGCACTGAAATATACGTGCACTACGAGAACTGAGGGGAGATYCTGCCGAAATTTTGAATCTAAGAAAAATGCATATTTTAAGATAATACATACTACTAAATGTCACGTTCTTGAATGGGATAGGAGCCTTACCAATTACAGTTCGAATTACTCATTCTTCTCGTAATGCTGCCAAAATTTTGCCACCTTCTTTAATTCTAGAACACGCTTAACACTCAAAAATCTTAGGATGGCTGATGATTGTAGTTGGATGTACAAACGGAATATTTCCGGATTTCTAAATCCGGCGTTCGTGGCCGGTGTAGATAGTTTCYTACAATTTGCACTCACGCATGATTCTGTAGAGAGGGACGGTGATAAACTAAAATGCCCTTGCCCACGAACAAAGTGTAGGAACTCTAGTTATAGGACTATCGATGAGATAAAATGTCATATCGGTACCAAAGGGTTCATTGCTGATTACTACATTTGGACTCATCACGGGGAAACAGATCACGTCTTATCGCCTGCTGATATTGAAATTGGGGGGATCATCATCAAATGCGTACGTCYATATGGTGCGAGATGTTGTCGATCCTAATTTCGACATGAATGACATTGAGTTGGATGAACCACCTAATCCCGAGGCGAAGAAATTTTTCGATATTCTGAAAGCTGCAAAAAAACCTCTGTATCTCGGCTGCGAGAAACACAATCGGTTGTCTTTAGTTGCCCATCTTATGAATTTAAAATCGAAGCATGGCATTTCTCAGAAATGTTATGATCAATTTATTTATTTAATCAAAGAGATCGTGCCAGAAGACAATAATGTTGCAGATAATTTCTACGAAAGTAAGAAGTTGTTGAGAGGTATAGGGTTACCGGTAGAGAAGATAGATTATTGCGTTAAGAACTGCATGATTTATTGGAAGGATGATTTGAATTTGGATAAGTGCAAGTTTTGTGATCATCCACGGTTTAAACCCGCGAAGAAGAGACTAGCTAAAAGGCGTAAGTCCAACTTAATTCCGTACAAGTGGATGTTTTACTTTCCTCTAACGACCCGCCTGCAAAGGTTGTACGCATCTAAAACAACGGCAAAGGATATGCGGTGGCATGCAGAACATACGGTAGAGGATGGTGTCATGCACTGATCGAAGAATTCTTAACACTCTAAGAAATCTTCTCCGTAATAGTACGGAGTCAATTGTAGAGCGGTAAGTTTTCCCGAGTCTTGTCTCTCGAGGATAGATATAATTGGCGGTCGGTGTTTTTAGTCACTCTCTTGTTAAGCTAAATTACATTAACCTAAACTAAGAAAGCATTAAGTCATTGGTTTGATTTGAGTTTTGAATTTAAAAAAGGACTTTAATGAAAATAATGAAAATGAGGGTTTAGGGTGTTCGCTCCGTCTCCACGATCAATCGGTTTTTGCCGAGTACTTAATCCACGATTCGAGGTTGTCAATCCCAAATTGTCGACCAAGTGTCGGGGTCGTCAATCCCGAGCCTTGACAAAATCCGATTAATAGTTCTAAACGAACCTAAACCCTAAACCCGTAATTACTAAACTATTTGCATCAAATAAAGCTTACAATTAAAAGAGATTTCATGGAGGGAAAATCAAAAGCATTTGAATTTGAGAAAAGTCAAAGGCTTTTAAATTGAACAAGACAAATTACCAAAGAGGAAAACTTCATACATCTTTTAAGGACTAAGAGCATGCCTAACTAAAAGGAGTAAAAAGCTTGAAAGTGAAAGCATCCATGGAGTTTGCAAGAAGAGAAAAACAACAAGCTAAAACCAAACCACCAACATAACAATCTTAACCTAACAAGAACAACAACAACAATAACAACAACAATTAATCAAGAACAAAGCATAATAATAAAGGGAAAGAACACTACCAAATTTCATTCCAACAAAAGCTTCAAGTCTTCAATCTACAAGCACCACAAATGAAGGAGGTGTCACTCACTCCAACACTTGTTAAGGACAACTAACTAATTACTAACTAAAAACTAACCAACTAAGAGAAACTAGATTAACTAATAAGCTATCTAAAACTACATTAAACTGAGAATTTTAAACTAGGGTTTACATGGAAAGGCAAGAGTAAAGGCTTGGAGGAAATGGAGCAAGCCCCAAATTCCACCAAGGAAGGGTTGTTGGATAAGGTGGAGAGCTGGTCCTATTTATACAAAAATGTAGGGGCAAAATTGTCAAAAAGGACCAAAATCACGAGCTGGACTGCGTCTCAGTCGATCGACTGGCAGTCGATTAACTAAGGGTAAGTCGATCGACTGCTTTACCCAAAATTTCCAAACTCACTGGACTCCAGTCGATTTGGGGAGGTCCAGTCGATCGACTGGCTCGGCTGCTCCGGCTCGGTTTTCTCATTTCGCTTTAAATGTCCGTCGGTTGTCGCTCCTCGTTCACGCTGTGTTTTCTTGCTTTGCCCGTTCCAATCCGAGTTGAGTGGGATGCTCCGAGCGTGCGCGGGACCGCTTGGTCATCCTACGGCCAAAAATACGAAAAAGGGTAAAAATGTACAAAAAACTACTAAAAACCGCACAAAAGTTATAAAAACCTAAAACTAAAAAAATAGGCCAAAATGACTTCTAAAACCCATAAATTCAAGCAAAACACACGCGAATGCGACACAAAAAGGTAACAAAAAAGTGTACAAATCATGCACCACTCGTCAGATTCTGAGGCTTGGAGGCACTTCGATCAAACTCATCCAGAGTTCGCCGCTGAAACTCGAAGCGTATGATTAGGTCTATGTACAGACGAATTTCAACCTTTGGGAAGTTTCGGAAAACAATACTCTTCGTGGCCGGTGATTGTCACACCATATAATTTGCCTCCATGGATGTGCATGAAAGAGCAATATATGTTTCTCAGCATTCTCGTCCCGGGCCCACAAAACCCCAAAGATAAGTTAGATATTTTTCTGCAGCCATTGATTGAGGAGCTGAAGCAGTTGTGGTCCGACGGTGCTCTCTCGTATGATGTATCTAAAAAATAGAACTTTCAGATGCGAGCGGCCCTTATGTGGACCATTAGCGACTTTCCTGCATACTCGATGTTGTCCGGTTGGAGTACGGCCGGTCGAATGGCTTGTCCGTACTGCATGGAGCGTTCAGACGCTTTTACCCTGCAAAAGAGCATGAAACAATCATGGTTTGATAACCATCCTAAATTTCTAGAATGTGATCATCGACTTCGTCAAGATAAAAAAAAATTAGAAAAAATAGAAAGGTTGAAGCTCTGCCGCCGCACGTGCATTCTGGAACAAAGGCTTTGGCCGAAATTGAAAGGCTAGGACTTCTGAAGGTAACCGATGAAAGTGCAGAACGTGTGAATGGATTAATAGCGAAGAATAGTGGTTGGACAAAAAGAAGTATTTTTTGGGATTTTTCTTACTGGAGCACTAACTTGATTCGTCATAATTTAGACGTTATGCACACTGAGAAAAATGTTTTTGATAATGTGTTTTACACGGTGATGAATGTCAAAGGGAAGACAAAAGACACTTTGAAATCAAGAGATGAGTTAGCAGAATACTGTCACCGTCCCGAACTTCATGCAGACGCATCAGGAAAGTATCCCAAAGCGTCGTACATGCTCGATAAGCCGTCAAAAGTTGCATTGTGTGAATGGATAAAGACACTCAAATTTCCTGATGGGTAGGCATCAAATCTAGGTCGTTGTGTTGATATGAAAGGGCTGAGATTGTACGGGATGAAAACCCATGACTGTCACGTGTTTATGCAGCGGTTGATCCCAATTGCATTTCGAGAACTGCTTCCTCATCCCGTGTGGAAGGCATTAACAGAGTTAAGTTTGTATTTTAGAGATCTGAGTGCGAGAGTCATTGGAACTGCTGATATGAGTCGTTTAGAGCGTGACATTCCCCTAATACTCTGTCAACTTGAGGTGATATTTCCACCAAGTTTCTTCGATTCAATGGAACATTTGCCCGTCACTTACCATACGAAGCGAGAATTGCTGGTCCAGTGCAATATAGGTGGATGTATCCTTTCGAGAGGTATCTTCGCAAGTTGAAAAACAATGTAAGGAATAAAGCGTGTGTTGAAGGCTCGATAGCAAACGCATATCTAGTTGAAGAGGCGTCGAATTTTGTTTCGTACTACTTTGACGATAATGTCTCCACAAAAAGGACCAACTTAAATCGTAATGAAGAAGTTCAAAATGATGAAGACGACAATCCAAACGTTCTATCTATTTTCAAAAATACTGGTGAAGCTTTCTCAGACGCAGGGAAAAGATTCTTGTCGGATGAAGAATTTGCCGAGGCCCAAAGATATGTGTTACTAAATTGTGTTGAACTCCAACAATTTATCAGGTTGACAATTCAAATTCATTGCACCCCTAATTATAGAAATCTATTAATTAAATATTATAACAATTCTTCATTTTAATCTAAATGTGTAGTTTGTTCTAAGATGGTATCAAATGTCACCAACCGAACATTACAGATGAGGCACTGACTAGAAAAGTGGACGCTGAATTTCCTGTTTGGTTTGAGAGCTAGTTGAGTCTTAATTATCTATAAAATTACGTGGCAATTAAAATATATTATAACATTTGAAAACATAAAATTATTGTAGGCACGAGATCCTTTGAACAATGTAAATGACGATTATATGAGGTTAATTGCGTATGGTCCATCACGTGTTGTGAACACATTCAACGGTTGTAAGATAAATGGATATAGATTTCACACGCTCTTGTATGGCTCTGAATGATCAACGTCGAGAACAGGAGTTTGTATACAAGGAACAAATTATGGGCCAGATTACATGGATTATTACGGTCGTCTTCTAAAAGTTGTTCAATTGGAGTATCACGGGCTTCAAACGACCGGAAGGACACTCTTGTTCAAATGTGAGTGGTTTGATCCAACTCCAGCCGGCACGAAAATTCACCCTCAATATAAGCTCGTTGACATCAATCATAAACYTAGATTCAATCGATACGAGCCATTTGTACTCGCATCCCAAGAAACTCAAGTGCACTACACTTCGTATCCGAGTTTGAAGCGAGATAAACTAGATTAGTGGGCAACTTGTCAAATCAAAGCTCGATCGACGGTGGATTATATCGAGCCTCGCGTGCCTGAACAACAGTCATTCCAAGAAGATGTTGTAGAGACATTTCCTGCAATACAATTAGAGGATGTCGAATTTCAATTAAACGACCCTCTCAATCACGAACACGACGAGTCAGTCAATGATGATTTAGAAGAGTCAGAAAGGGATGAACTAGATTTAACTGAAGAAGACAAAGAAAGCTACGAAGATGAGTCTGAAAGTTAAGGCTGAGGTTTGAAGATTTTACGAGTGTCAAAGATAATCTGGACAATCATATAAACACACACACACACACACACATACATATATATATATATATATATATATATAATTACGTAAAATTTTATTTATTAATAAAACTATGTTGTATGATAGATGCCTCGCAGAGGTGCTCATCATCGGATTTCTCTCGGCTCATCGTCCTCGGGACACCATGAGGATGATGCCACCGACTTGGACCTAAATGATACTGTTCCACCTACCCCATCTGATGAGGCAGGGACGAGCACGCCTGGTACAGAGGTCAGGACTTCCGGGATCGAGGTATATGTGCTCGGAAATAGGTAAGTAACATATCAAATTTGTTATGTTTTCAATATATAATTTAAATATTTTGACATATATTGAAATAAACTTATTAATTTTTAGGTTACGAAGTCCATCGAAGGACTTGCCGACCTATCTCAGGACTATACACGAGGCTCGTATCCACCCAGCAGGGTGGAAAAACGAGCACATCCTGGACAGCCATCGTCAGACGTGGTGGCCTCGTTTTAGGGTAATTTTGAAGTAATTTTTTTTATTTATGTTAAGTAAATTGCTTAATTATTTTATCCAATTGTATTTCTTTTTTAGGGATTGGTGTGGTGGGACACTCGAATGTACGACGAGAATGCCATCAGGATGACATTCTATATATCGATACGGGAGTCTTATAAGAGTCGTATATACGAGTAGAGGAAGGTGTACCGAATGAATAGGACGATACCTGCTATTGTAGGGGAGACGACTTGGAACAGGTGGCTGTTGGAGTTTCAGCGGCCTGAGGAGGTGGAGAAATCTGAGAAGGCCAGGCGGAACAGGATGAGCGAGCTCGGCGGCCCTTCGAACGGTATAGCGAAGCATCGAGGCAGGTCTATGCCGGCTAATCGACAGGCGGCCGAGATTGTAAGTCGATGATAATATTTTAAGTAATTAATTATATTATTGAACATGTATAGTTTTATGTTTTAATTAATTCATTATATTAAATATTATAAATGTATCTTTAAATACAGGCTGCACAGACGGGTACGCAGCCCAGTAACTACGAGCTTCTGCTGAGGTATCATCTAAATCCCGACGGCACATTTATGGATCCCAAAGCCCAGAGGATAGCTGTAAGTTTTATATGTTATATATATCTGATTTATTATAAAATCTGATAAAAGTTGTTTAGTATTCCTGTCGGGTTTAACCCACTAGGAATATCTGATACTTTACTGGCGGGTGGGCCGCCAGTATTCCTGGCTGGACCAACCGCTAGGAAATACTGGCGGGGTGGCCGTCAACATTCCTGGTGGTTGGACCCGCCAGGGAATC
>BMAC01000045.1:1200184-1213582 GCA_014905375.1 Phtheirospermum japonicum | reverse complement strand
TGGCGGGTTTATGCTAGCGGGATTATCCGTCAAGGAATCCGCCGGCATTCCTAGCGGGTACATTTTCCCATCAGGATACTAGGATCCTGACCACAAAAATACTGGCGGCCATTATCCGTCAGGAGGCCGTCAGTATTTCATATACTGACGGAATCCTGATAGATTTGGCCGTCAGAACTGCCAGATTTTTTTGTAGTGCTATACATCAGGTCGCTACCCTCCAAAACAGCTCACCCATCACCTAGAAGGATTTCACCTTCTAAGAAATGAGGTCGCCTACTAGAAATCCACATAAATACCTGCATGTTGGCGACGTGAATATTTGATGTCGTATCACCACCCGCAAAACTTCGCTACTGTCACCCGGCACTACCTCTACTGACATTAAGTTTTCCTCAAACTGAGTAAGCTCAGGTATTACTTCTGCTATCCTGGCCCTTTTAGTTTCCCTCTCGTCCTCAGCCCTCCTAATGCTTTCTACATGGGACCTCCTTGATGCATATTGGTCCCCTTTTACTTCTACCACCCCTTCCCTGATGGGGAATTTCATTTTCATGTAGTAGGACTACTGCTTGAAACTAACTCAAGGACTGTCATCCTAGCATACCATTATAGGAGGACGGCGCGTCTACCACCAGGAAACGTACCCATTTAGTTTTCCTAAATGTGTCTTCTCCTAATGAGATGAGCAACTTTACCGCGGCCACTGGTTGCACAGTTCCTCATGCGAATCCTACCAGAGAGGTTGCAACCTCCTCTAATTCTAGATATAAGTTTAATTTCTTATAACAATCATAAAATAAGATATCCGTAGAGCTTCCTGTATCTACAAAGATTCTACGCACGTTGCAATTAGCAATTGTGGCCGTTATTACCAAGGCATCTACGTGAGGTGCTAGGACTCCATCCTCATCCTGTGATCCAAAGCAGATGTTCGGGCTGGGCGTTAGTTGCTCGACTTTCCTTGGGATTTCCCTTGCAGCACGCACATAACTTTTTTGTGCTCGGTGTGATTGTTTATCCACGGTGCCTCCCACAATCATCTGAATTTCTCCTCGGATCATTTGAGATTGGCCTCCCCCCTTGCCTTCATTGTAGCCACCTTCTTGTCCTCGTTTGGGGGCATAATGTTGTTCTTTCCTAAAATTATCAGGCTTTAACAAATATCTCTTCCCATGCACGAATTCCTTCAGATAGTCTGCTTATACCATCTGCTCAATCTCATCCTTCATGTGTGTGCACTAATCAGTCTCATGACCATACTCATTGTGGTGTATACAGAATTTATCAGATTTTTCTTTCTTGGCTTCAGGGCATACGCCCTTGGCCATTTGAGGTCAGGATGTCGTTCGATAGCTTGGAGTATTTCTCCCTGGGGTGATTCTAGGGCTGTGTATCGATCAAATTTAGGGCACCCTCCCTCATATCATTTCTGGATTTTTTTGGCCTGAATCCTCTCCTCCTTATCAGCTCATTCTCTTCGTCTGTCCCCATCATCTTTTATTCTTAAAGCCTCTTCCAAGTGTATATACCTCTCGGCCCTTGCTAACAACTCGCCAAACGTGTGCTGGTTTAACCACCAATGATTGGAAAAATTCTCCCCTCCTTAGCCCCTGAGCTAAGGCATTAATTAGAAGCTCTTCGGATGCTGATGGTACCTCCAACTTAGCAACATTGAAGCATTTTATATACCTACGCAGGCCTTCTCCTTCTTTCTACTTTATGCTGAACTGTTCTAACGATATTTTTTGGTATTTTCTGCAACTGGTGAATTGATGTAGGAATGCAGAGCTGAAATCCTCGAAATTGCTTATTGAGCGAGGTGGCACTTGACAGAACCAGAGCTGAGATGATTTAGTAAAGGTTGCAGGAAAGACTCGGCACATTACTACATCTGAGAATTTATGCAAGGTGGTCACGTTCTTGAACCGGCACAGGTGATCTCATGGATCTGTTGTCCCATTGTATTCAAAACCCAAGGACAGGTAAGAGGTTGGTAAGTCATCTATCATGATGTTTTCACTGAACGGGGTGCTTCAACATGTTTGTCCTACCATGTTATATGCCATTTTTTATTTCACCTCTCTGAACTCTACTGTAAATTTCTCATTTATTCGGTAAGGTCTGGTGTACTCCTGCTTGAAGTATCACTATCTAAGCCAAAGGTGCTCTCTCCCTCTTCCCGAGCATAAGTTTTTGCCATTCCCTGGGGGGGGGGGGGGGGGGGGGGGAGTGTTCGCAAATTCCTGCTTCCAGTGGCTGGCCTCCTCTGAGACGGGATGGTAAGAATTCTGCCCGTTTCTTGTCTACTGCCTCTGCCATCGCCTAGCTGATGAGGCTGGATATTTGTGGTAAAAAGTAATCTTCTATTGACCTACCACCTTCGTTTGGGGGATTTGAGTTTGGGGGTATTCCAAGAGAAGGCCGTGGTGTCTTCTCTTCCTATGGTTGGAGGCAACACTGCTTCTTCTGGAGCCATTGTTGGTGTGGTGGAGCTCAGCGTGCCACCCAGCTCTGCCACTAAATTTCGTTGAATTCCATCTGTTTCTGTCATTCTCCAACTCAGGCCATAGCCTAGTTCTTTCCCATAGATGGCGCCAAATTGATTTGCCTGAAAATACTGATCACCAAACAAGGATACCTCTTCGCCGTAGCTTGGGAGACCTACCAAGGAACAAGTTAGAAAAGGACCACCGGAGGGGTTCCAGTGGAGCCCTCTCCGAAACTTAAGTCAATTATGGTTAGTAAGTTTAGAAAGCAAATAGTGAGAGGATAGAAATTGATATCTCCCTTACTCTGCTAGCTGGAATATTTATATCCTGAATTGGTTGGAGTATCTCCGAGATCTCGAAGAGTTTCCCCCGAGTCACGGGACATTATTCAGATAATCTAGATTACTCAATTCTCCTAGGAAGACCTGATCTAGGTAAATCGGAGTTATTCTTAACCTTTCCTTATCGGGATGGGTCCCTCTTCTGAACTTAAGCTCGGACCTCCAAGCAACTACCATATCCCTCAGTGAGACCCAGGAGTTCATTTGTAAGGTTATCTGACCATTTATTCTTTTAGCTCTCCCTGCCGCAATGGCACACTCCTGATTCAGTTCGTCCTTCCCGGGCTAACAAGATAACTGGAGCTTATCTAAGGCCCAGCTCGGCCATCTCCCATACACCGGGGGAAACATCTGGTCAGCCTCACGCGGTTAGAGTTCAGCTCGACTAAATTTAGTTCGTATCAATTTGTGTCATGAATATCACAATACAATGTGATGAATATACATGCACATAATAATGGATGTGTAGGCATAAAAGGATGAATATTTGACATACAAATTGATAGACTTCATATAAGCACCAGCAAGAAGAATCTAACAACATAATTTACGACATATTCTCAAAATAATTCCATTATAGCACATCCAAAAACTTATTAAGGCTCAACATAAACTTGAAGAATAGATCAAAACACATGAATTACATAAATACATCATTCAAACCTAATTTTTTTTTCTCTCATGTCATCTTCACACTCACACATAGTCACTTTAGTTTACTAAAAATGTATGGGATTCAAATATATTCTCAGATTTGAAACTCTAAAATCAAACAGAGAAATTGAAATTGAGTCACTAATTTTAATTTTCAAAGTAAAAAATAGAAAAGGTGAGGAAAATTTTTAGACATGTAACTGAAACAATATAAATGGAGTCAATATCAAATTTAATTGCTATATTTAACATAATCAAGGACTTCCCGAAGTTGATGCTTAAGATTCTAAGGAAGAGGAATTCTAGTAAATAAGGGCAGCATTTGTCAGAGATGAAATGTGTGGTGTCAAAGATGAATGTCGCTAGAGTTGCATGGAGGAGAGCGCCAGAGGAATGAAGATCGCGAGAGAGAGGAGATAACTATTTATAAAAGAGTTTTATCTTTTATTTTTTAGATTTTTATTTTATGATGTTGTGTGGTTGTTGGTCGAGGGTTCACCGTTCACACATGTGAAAGTGAGACCGGGATGCATAATGGATGGTGCATCTGGGTATACTATATACCATCTATAGCATAAGACTCTATTATACATTTTAACTTATTAATTCTTTTGTATTTTTTTTTAAAACACCCGAGGGGTGGGATTTTATTAAGGGGACGTATTAAAAAACATCAAGGATTACAAGGAAAATATTAAATGATACAAAGATAGAAACCTATTTATTAGAGAGACAAACTCGGGAGATTAACAAAATCCCGAGAAATTAAACTAAACCTCATATTAACCTAAATGATGGATAACTAAGTTGATCCATCCGACATAAACTTTTACACATTTTTGGTAAATTTTCAGAATTGTAAATAGTATTCCATTGATCCCGACATCCGATATTAGCAAGAAAGTCGTCTGGTTTGTTTCCTTCGCGAAAAATGTGTGTCAATTTTGTATTATGGGCCGCTCGAAATTGTTGGATTCTTGAGATTGAATGCTGCAAAGCCCAGTGTCCAGATGGGTCCGAGTTGGTTAATATCTGCCGGAGGCCCATTGCATCCAGCTCGATCCAGACTGGGTGTGTTGGTAATTCTTTGAACATTTCCAGACCAAAAGCTAAGGATTGGGTTTCAGCTTCCATGCTGTTTTCTGCTTGGAAAAAAATGGAGAAAGCCTTAATGACTTCTCCATCTGGTCCCCGAATAATTCCACCACCTCCGGCCTGATTTCCTTGAACTGAGCCATCTGTATTGATTTTAAACCAACCAAGCCTTGGCTTGATCCACCGCACCATGATCAGATTTGGCTGTGTCTTTTGATTAGAGACCTGCACATTAAATACCTGGGCCATTGATTTAATTCCCTTCCAAACACCAGGTTCCAGCCGGTTAGCAAGGTTAAAAATGTAGTTGTAAATTTTCCCTTTGATTTTTTCAAAATTGAATTTTAAGTCCCTGTACTTTGAGTCATTTCTGGCAGTCCAGATAAACCATAAGGCTAGACATGCTATTAATACACTCAAATGTGATGTGTGTGTATGTGAGAAAGAGTTTGTCCAGAATTGTATAAGCAATCTCACATTTTTTGTTTGAGGTTTCTCCAGATTCAAAAGATTTGCAAAGTGATCCCAAATTCTTGAACTAACATCATTTTCAAAAAATAGATGTTCTAAAAATTCAGATTTAAAATCAGAATACGTTGGAGAATTAAGAGCACCTGCATAGTTACCACAATAGTGACACCTTGAAGCCAAATATATCCCCATTTGTTGCAGTTTTGAATCCACAGAGATCCTCCCATGCACCAATCTCCAAAGGAAAACAGAGATTGTTGGTGCAATGTACTTATTCCAAAAGTATCCAAAAATTCTTTGTTTAACATGTGGTTCAACCAAGCAATTCCAGGCAGATGCAGTGGTGAACATGCCATTAGAGGAATCTTTCCAGATCATCATATCCATTTGACCATGGTTGATAGGTACAACACAAATTGAATGGGCAATATTAATGGGAAGTGCTTTGCATAATTTTTGAAAATTCCAGGAGCCATCTGTCCAGAAACTGTTGACTTTTGTTTCACCCTTTCTGTCATCAATAACCGGAATAATGTTGGCTAAAGGAGTTTCCCCCACCCAATGTTCATGCCAAAAGCTGATATTACCAGTACCAATGGTCCAGAAAATTTGATTCTGTGCTTTTTCTCTGATTTTGCAAATTCTTTTCCAGCAAGGGCTATTATGGACAGATAATTGTGTATTTCCAGGATAAGAATTTCCACAATATTTTTCCTTCAGAAAGTTAGCCCAAAGGGATTTCTGGGATCTGAATCTCCACCAAAGCTTGAAGGAGTAAGCTTTAATGCTATCTGAGAGTTTTCTAAGACATAGCCCTCCTTCATTAGTGGTTCTACAACATTTATCCCAAGCAATCCAATGAGTAGTTCTCTTAGAACCATAGGAGCCCTAGAAGAAAGATGCCATGATTTGTTCCAATTGATGAATAATGTTTTCAGGGGGTTTTAGAACATGAAAGATGTGAACAGTTTGGGAAGCTAAAACACTTTTGATGAGAAGAAGTCTACCCCCATGGAATAACAGTCTGTTAGCCCAGACAAGTATTTTGCCCTGAGATTTCTGAAGAAGGGGGGTGAAAAGATCTCTCTTGAGCCTGCCTTTGTATAATGGTGCACCCAGATAAGTGATTGGCAAATGAGCAGGATTAAATCCTGTGATGGCTTGGATTTTGGAGATAACTTGAGGTTTACATTTGTGGCTGATGATGAAGGTACTTTTTTGATGGTTGATGGCTTGACCAGAAATGGAGGCATAAGATTTTAGGAATTCCATTAACCATTTCAAGCCTTTTTCCTTCCCATTGGTAAAGATGATTATATCATCAGCATAGGATAGATGAGTGACAGGGCCACCTTTCCCACAGTGATAATACATGCTAGGATGGTAAAAAAAAAGATTATTCAAACCTCTTGAGAGAAACTCAGCAACAAGAACAAAGAGGGTTGGAGATAAAGGGTCTCCCTGCCTCATTCCTCTATAAGCTTTGAAAAAAGGAGAAGGTTCTCCATTAATGAGCACAGAAAAGCTGCAATTTTCTATACATTTTGCAATGTAATCAATCCACCTGTTTGGAAAACCCATGATGGATAGAATATGATAAACAAAGGACCATTGAACCCTATCATAAGCTTTAGCCATGTCAAGTTTAAGATCAATGTTGGCATTGGTTCTGGGTATATCAATGGAGTTAATCATCTCTTGAGCCATCAAAATGTTTTCCCCAATCCATCTGTCTTCGACAAAACCACTCTGATTAGGTGCAATAAGAAGAGATAAAAGAGGTGCCATTCTGTTATTAAGGATTTTGGAGATGAGTTTGTTGGTAACATTGTAGAGGCTAATTGGTCTGAACTCACTCCAAACAGTAGGATTAGGGACTTTGGGTAAGAGGATAATAGTAGTATCAGTGAATTTTGGAGGCATTTTTGTTCCATCAAAAAAATCAAACACAGCCTCAAAAATATCTTCTTGAACAATGCCCCAACAAATGTGAAAAAAGGAAGCAGGAAAACCATCAGAGCCAGCTACACTATCCCCCCTCATATCAAACATAGCTTCCTTAATATCTTCTTTAGAGGGATGGGCACAAAGCTTATGGAAATCAAAATCTGAAGGAAGAGATTCCATACCTTCAATCACATTAAAATCCCCACAAATGTGATCATTGGAATACAATTTTTCAAAAAATATGGCCCCAGATTTCTTAATATCCTCAACCTCAAAAAGAAGGTTTCCATTATCAGTGATAGAGTGAATTTGAGCTCTACTTCTTTTTTTTTGAACAAAAGAACGAAAAATTTAGTATTTCTTTCCCCCTCAGTTAACCATCTCACAACAGCTTTTTGTTTCCAGAAAGTTTCTTCACATTTTTCAGCATATGTAAGGCCAGCCACACATTTTTTGAGATAAATTAAATTCCTATCAGAGCCATCTACATCCCAATCACTCTGAGCTTGTGTAACTGCTCTTTCAGCATTTCTAACTAAACTAAAGACATTACCAAAAACATTATGATTCCACCATTGAAGAGTTTTAGAAAGTCTGGAGAGTTTTATATGAAGGTTGACCATCCTAATTTCCCCAGTTTTAGGTTGCCAACTCTTACTTACAAGTTCCAGAAAAGCATGATGGTGAAACCACATGATCTGAAACCTGAAAGGGGGTTGACTCCTAGCCCTGGGTCCAAATTTAACAAGGAGAGGATCATGATCAGACCACACCCTGGATAAATGATGTACATAGGTAATAGGAAATAAAGAAGCCCATTCAGAAGAATAAGAAATCCTATCCAACCTCTCTTTGAGTTGTTGTCTACTCCAGGTAAAAGGATCTCCCACATATCCCCCATCAATAAGACCAGTTACAGAAACCATTCCAGAAAAATCTATCATGTGATCAACTCTATTGGAAATACCCCCCTGAATATCCTCAATATGTAAAGGAGAGTTAAAATCCCCTCCAATTAATCAAGGACAACCAGAAGAAGCAACATAAATGTCAATCAATTGATCCCACAAAATCTGCCTAACCATTCTAGTGTGACCAGCATAGATACCAGTAATTAAGAAAGGTTTAGGCCAGAGATTGGAATTAATCTGGCAATGTAAAAATTGACTATGATCCTGAAGGACCTGAATATCAATTTTCTCAGTCACAAAGCACCAGATTTTATTATTAAGATTGGACTTAGCAGAAGTAAACCCTAATCTTCTACAAAAGAAATCAGGCTGGAATTCCACCATAGGTTCAAGAATTACCAAAATTTTGATGTGATGTTGTTTGCATAGCTGATAAATATGCCTTTAAGTAGGAGAGTTTCCAATTCCCCTGGCATTCCAAATTAAGGCTTGTGTAATCATTTGTTGCTAGTAGCTCTGGTGGCTCTAGCTTTTCCAACCTTGTTATTCTTTTTATTCTTGGATGGTTGAATAGTAGGCACAAGAAGTGGAGAGGGTTCATTCATCACAAGATCAATTTATTTCCCCCTTCTATGTAGGGCCTGTTCCTTGAGATCAGCAAGGTCCTCTTCATTGAATCATTGTGGGATGTTAACCAAAGCAGAACCTTCAGCAACTTGGACATCCAGAGTTCCAATGATAACAGTGTGGGTAGCTTCCTCAGGAGGTAGGGGAGCTTTTGCAACTTGGACATCCAGAGTTCCAATGATAACAGTGTGGGTAGCTTCCTCAGGAGGTAGGGGAGCTTTTGCTATATTTTTGGACTTGTAGGCAACCTCAATTGTAGGAGAAGGTACCATATCAACTGGGGTGTTGACTGCAGTGTTAGCTTCAAGAGCCATTATGTTGACTTGGCAATTGACCTCTGAGTTTGAGATTCCAGAGTTCAATTGAGGGTCAGTTTTAGTATTATGATTCTCTTTTTATTTCAAATCATTCACTTGATCTTCTTTCTGCTGATCAGTATCACAAGAGGTTGACACCAGAGTATTATCAGGAAGTGGCTTGACCATTAAGTTTTCTTCAGTAACCCTAATCAAAATCTTCCTGGATTGAAGTGAACTCTGTAGGCACAGAGTATGAAGTGGAAGCTAACAGAGAACCTGTTGGTATCATCCATATTGCCAGGATTTTTATTTTTAACAGGGGAACCAATCACAATGCCTTTTGTACTTGGGTTCTCTTCCTGATTCTTGGACCTCTTCTTTTCTATCCAGACTTCAGTTGTGACAGCTTTGCCCTTGTTGTTGATTTTGTTTCCCTCATTAGTATGCTGCTTTTCCTTTTCATCATCCTTTTCTTTTTTCTTCTCATTGAACACATTCTTGGGCTCACTTTCATTGATATAACATGATTCTTTTTCATGCCCCAAATGTTTGCATTCCACACAGAATTTAGGCAGTTTCTCATAAATTATTTTCTGCACAATTTTTCACCATTTAGTTAGATCCAGTTCAATACATATTCTGGCAAAGGTAGCTCTACTCTTCATTGCTGTGCCATTATCAATTTAGAGCGGCTTATCAATTATACTTGCAATTTGGAACAAAGCAGCCTTTTCATACAAGTGAGCAGGAAGTCCAGGAAGTCTAATCCACACTGGCACCACTGATGATTCAGCCCTGACATTAAACTTGGGAGTCCATTTAAACACTCTCATTGGACAGTTTTCAATTTGCCATATAGGTTTCAACCACAGCTTCGAATATGCTAGTTCGGATTTCAGAGTAATTAGTAGCTGTCTTTGATTGAGCATCTTAACATCATAGCCGCCTTCCAGTTTCAAGCTACTAAAAAAGGTTCCAATAGCTTGCGGGGATGGTGTTGCGTGGGAAAAATTTCTGTGTTAGCAGATCAATTCCCTCTTTCTGTGTTAGAACATCTAAAGGTTCCAAAGTATTTTCATCGAACATCTGGTGGGCATTAGTCGGTTTTTGAGTAATCGCCGAGTAAGATGTTGCAGGATTTTCTGTTACCAAAGGGGGAGGTGCACGGGAGGTATTCTGAGCAGAGTCTTCATTAGCTGTATCCAACGCCGGGGGAGGACACATAGCTTCTTGGTATTTTGCAGTAACCTGCAAATATCTAAAATTCTAAATCAGCTTGATTCAGTTGGAATTGATGATGCAAACGTTGGCGGACAAAGTCGCCAGACCATTTGTAAACATCAGATACCGATTTTAGAAGCTGTCAGGCGCTCACCGGCAAAAAGCCGAAGAGGGGATCTGACCGCAATTTTGTCCCGAAATGGGAGAAGTCGTTTGGAAAAGCGAATATAAAGAGATTGTTAGTTCAATTTAGAAACTAAATTGCAGTTTTTCAAGCTTGGAGATCGATGGTGGACGCCGGAAATCGCTACCGGAAATCGCCTCTCTCTCTGTCTCTCTGTTTATTCTTTTTTTTAAAAGGTGAATATAGTTTTTCGTTTTAGGTTTATTTTTCTCATATTATTTTTTTTATTCTTTTGTATTTTTTCCATAATAAATATATGTATTTTATTATAAAAAGTATGAACTTTTGCGAAGAAACACGACATTGAAATTAATAAGTCCGATTATAGGTTACCAGGCTTTCTATTATACATGAAATAATTTTTTTAAGGAGTACTAAATATGTAAACGAAAATTGTAGTATGGTGTTTAGATTGGAAAATATTACGTGAAACTAAAATCAAGTTATAGGTATTTGTTAGACTTGAATCTCTCTCACACACACATAAATGCACACGCGCGTGTGATAACACATACACCCACACCCACACACCCGCATAACTACTCCCTTATATGAGAACCTGACACCAATTGAATTTAGATCTAATTAAGAGCACTAGGATTGTATAATAAAAGTACTAGTATTATATAAAAAAAAGTACTGGTGGTATATGATAAAAATAATAATTCGTAGGTTCACAACTAAAGAGGGTTCTCATTGGAACTCACCCACACCCACCCACATATATATATGGAGGATTTGCATCATGTGGGAACCAATTCTTTAGGTGAGAACTGAGAACCCACACGATCCATTAGATTAAATTAAATGGATGATCAAGCTATAGTATGTTAATTATATAATTAACTTAATTAATGTATTATTTTCAAACCTCACGCAGGAAGAAAAAATAAAAATGAGATTTCCGACAAATCATTTTAATATGTTGTTTTCACCAAAAAAGAATGAAAAATCATTCTAATATCATTTATTATTCGGATGCATTTTGATTTAGCAAAAGGCACACACAAATTAGCATTACATGACACTTATTTAGCATGACACATTATTTAGTATCACAACTCATGCTATTTAGCAAATAGGCACACACAAATTAGCAATATTATACAAAAATAAAAATGTCACAAGAAATAAGGTTGCCTTATGCAATTGCGAATTAAAGATACGAACATTAGAACCAATGATATCACAATACCAACTATTTTTCTAATGAATAACATGACATGAACATTAAATTAGCACCAATGGATACATAAATAAACATTATGAAATTTAACACCACTAGTCTGGCAAATTAGCACCTATGAAAACTTAAATTAGCATCATAATATCTTCAAAGAGAAGTTCGTGAATAAAGAAATTCATCGCTAGAATGATAAATTGTTGGCCCAGTTCTTTAGCCAATTGATTAAAGATTAAAAACTATTTTCTTGCCCTTAGTAGTCTAGCATCAGTGGGATTATAATTAGAAACAATGGAATCTGAATGAATCATCACTAGTATCTATTATAAATTGGAATATTTATGGTTGTCTTTTTTTTTTCTTTCTTTTCTTTTTAATTCTGTGCACCTTTTTGCTAATTTATTCAACTCATAAAATATTTTATGCGAGAGTTGGATGGTTTAAAAATTTTCGTGTATTTTTCTTTCCCAGTTTGAGATGTGTTGTTTTAAATGACATGGATTAAGGTGTGATTGATTTGTAGAGGGAGTGTGAATTTCCTTGTATGCACTTAATGCCACGTATGGTAAATAATTAGTGGCATTATCCCTGATTAGTCTTAACTCTCTAAGCATTACAAATCATCCAGATTCTATTCATCTATGGTTAGGATTAGTTTCAAGTTTCCACCTAAGGGAAGGTTCGTATAAGATTGTGTTTGTGTGTGTGTGTGGTGTGTTAAATTGCCCAATAAATAAATAAACAAACTCTTCCACACATACATACAAGAGGACTCGCTTCCCTAACCTTTATGGAACCGACCGATCATTCTATTATTTATTATAAAATACAAAGTTTTGCTGACGGATCTCTATATGATACCCGCCCAACACAAATGACCCATTAGGCCGCCTCGAAACCGCTTTATCGCTACACCTATATTTGCAGCTTCCCCTCAGAAAGAGCTAACTTCCTAGCTGCCTATGAAGGGCACTACAGATTAGCATGTTTGTTAACCGGAAGTAAGAAGTTAAGCTCCTAGCTTCAGAGCTCATCAACAGCTATAGATATCTTAGCTACTGAGATACGAGAAGAGAAAATGCACTTTTGCATATATGTAAAACGTAAAAAGTATGATTTCAGATGTGCTCTTACGAGGGAAAATTGGATTGCTAACTTTCATAGTTATGTTAGACGTTACTGTATTATTATAAGAAATGAGTATATGAGAACTCAGAAAGACAACCATGATATTATATGCCCTAAACTACCCGATTACATACATTTGATATAAAGGTTTATTAGTTCAAATATAATATTCATCAAATTGTATTAAAAAATAAAATCGAATTTATCAATTTAAACGTAAAAGATTTGTCAATATTCACGTAAAAGTTCATCACTCTTAGTATAAAAGTTCACAATTTTAACACATTTATTTATTACACACAAATTCATATTTTAAAATTAAAATCTTATCTACATATATTTTGGTGTATGTAATAATTTGCTGACCGGCTGGTCAGGTCGATTATGAGAAAGGTAGTAAACTTATCGGCCCAATAAGAAACTATTTTGTTATATTGAAGCCCAAATATTCCCCAACTTTGTCTTCTGAGGAGAAATAAATACCCGCAAGCGCAGAATAGTAAATAAGAGTAGAAATTAGCTGTTTCTGAGGTGGAGCAGTAAATAAAAGGGTTCATTTTCCTACAAACCGAAGCATATGAAAATCATACATAAATCAGAAACACATACATGGGTTCTTGATAATCTATTTGCGGAATCTACGAGGTAATTTAGCTTTACTTCTTTCATGAGCTATGAATAACTTATTTATTTATTTTTGTGTATGTTCTTTCTCGTCCAGTCTTTTGTGATTCTTGGCTTTCTTCTTTCTCCACTTGCTTTTTCTACACTGCCATTTTTCAGGTTAGAATTATGCTCTTTTTCTTTATTTGGTGTTTTTTCCCATTCAAATTGGTGGTGTGTAG